>PUFA01000947.1:0-64725 GCA_003508835.1 Eonycteris spelaea | reverse complement strand
CTCAACAAAATATAAGAGGGTTGAAATCTCTGATCATAATGCTTTGAAACTAGTGATCAACTGCCAAAAGAAAGCAGGAAGAACCACAATACATGGACATGAGACAACATGCTACTGAAGAATAACTGGATCAGAGAAGAAATAAAAGAGAGATCAAGAGATACGTAGAAACAAATGGAGATGATATAGTAAAACATATCAAAACTTTTGGGACACGGCAAATGTGATCATAAGAGGAAAGTTCATATCATTACAGGCCTACCTCCCCAAACAAGAACGAGCCCAAATAAGCACCCTCCGCTTCATCTTTAAAAACTAGAAAAAGAAGAGCAAATGAAGCCTAAAGTCAGCAGAAGGAAAGAAATCATCAAAATTAGAGCAGAAAGAAATGAAATTGAAAACAAAAAAACAATAGAAGAAATAAATGCAACAAAGAGCTGGTTCTTTGGAAGGTTAATAAAATTGACAACCCCCTGGCTAGACTCACTAAAGAAAAAAGGAAAGGACACAAATAAACCAAATCAGGGACGAAAGAGGGGAAATTATGACTGACAGCACAGAAATACAAAGGATCATACAAGAATCTATGAAAAAGTATATAACACCAAATTGAATAACCTAGAAGAACTGGACCAGTACTTAGAAAGATACAACCTTCCTAGACTAAATCAAGAAGAACTGGAAAATCTACATAGACCGATCAGCAGTATGGAAATGGAAACAATCATCAAAAACCTACCCAAAATAAAGTCCAGGACCAGATGGCTTCACCAGTGAAATCTACCAAACATTCAAAGAAGATTTCATACCTATTCTCCTCAAGCTCTTCCAAAAAACAAAGAGGAGGCAATACTTCCTAACTCATTTTAAGGCCGATATTACTCTGATACCAAAACCTGGTAAAGATAACACAAAAAAAAGAAAATTACAGACCAATACCTCAGGAACACAGATGCAAAAATCCTAAATAAGACACTAGCGAACCGAATACAGCAACGTATTAAAAAGATTATACACCAGGATCAAGTGGGCTTCATCCCAGGGGCACATGGATGGTTCAACACACGCAGATCGATTAATGTGACACACCACATAAACAAATTAAGAAAATAAGAGTCATCTGATCATATCAATAGATACAGAAAAGCCTTTGACAAGATACAACATCCGTTTATGATCAAAACACTAAACAGAATGGAAAGGAAGGAAATAGAAGGAATTTCCTTAACATAATAAAGGCCATCTATGACAAACCCTCAACCAACATTATACTTAATAATGAAAAACTAAAACCCTTCCCTCTGAAATCGGGAACAATGCAAGGGTATCCATGATTACCACTCTTATTCAATATAACATTGGAGGTTCTAGCAAGTGCAATTGAACAAGAGAAAGATATAAAAGGCATTCAACTAGGAAACAAAGAAGTCGTACTGTCACTATATGAGTCTGACATGATTCTCTATATAAAAACCCTAAAGACTCCACAAGAACATTACGAGAAACAATGAGCAAATACAGTAAATGTTCAGGATATAAAAATCAATGTTCAAAAATATATAGCGTTCCTATACTATCATAATGAAGTGTCAGAAAAAGAAGTGGAAAAAATAGTTCCTTTCACAATTGCGACTAAAAGAATGAAATACCTAGAATAAATTTAATAAACAAGCGAAGGACCTATATAATGAAAACTATAGAGCCTATTAGAAGAAATTGAAGAAGATACAAAGAAATGGAAAGATATTTCACATTCTTGGATTGGAAGGATTGACATAGTTAAAATGACCATATTACCTAAAACATTATACAGACTTAATGCAATCCCCATCAAAATCTCATTGGCATTTTCTAAAGAAATAGAACAAAAAATAATCAGAATTGTTTGGAAGCACAAAATATCCTGAATTCCCAAAGCCATCCAAAGAATAAAGGACGAGGCTGGGGGCACCACTTTGCTTGACTTCAAATTATACTACAAAGCAACAATAATTAAAATGGCATGGTATTGGCAGAAAAAAAAAAAACAGACATGCGGAGCAGTGGAACAGAACTGAGAGATGTGAAATAAACTCATATTTATATGTGCAAATAATTTTCGACAAAAAAGCCAAAAACATACAGTGGAGAAAGGAAAGCCTCTTCAATAAATGGTATTGGGAAAACTGGAAAGCCACTGCAAAAGAATGAAACAAGACTGTTGTCTATCACCACACACCAAAATTAACTCAAAATGGATTAAGGACCTGAATATAAGACCTGAAACAATAAAATGCATAGAAGAAAACACAGGAACTAAACTCAAGGCCTTGGACTTAAAAGGATTTTATGAATTTGACCTCAAAGTCAAGGGAAGTAAAAGCTATAATAAGTGAATGGGACTACATCAAACAAAAAAGCTTCTGCTCAGCAAAAGTAATCGTCAACTAGGTAAAGAGACACCCATCTAAATGGGAAAATATATTTGCAAACAAAACCTCCGATAAGGACCTAATATCCAAAATATACAAAGAACTCATACGATTCAATAACAATAACAACAACAACAAAAAACAAATGATCCCGTCAAAAACTGGGCAGAGGACCTGAACAAACACTTCTTCCTAGAGGACATACAAATGGCCAACAAATATTTGAAAAGATGCTAGACATCGCTAGCTATTAAGGAAGTGCAAATTGAAACCACAATGAGATACCATCTCACACCTGTTAGAATAGCCATTATCAACAGGATAAATAAGAATAAATGTTGTAGAGGATGTGGAGAAAAGAACACCCTGATACACTTCTGATGGGACTGCAGATTGGTACAGCCATTGTGGAAAATAGTATGGAGTTTCCTCAAAAAACTAAGAATCGATCTGCCATATGATCCAGCAATCCCTCTTCTGGGTATTTATATACCCCAAAGATTTGAAAAACCATATCAGAAATGATATTTGCACACTGATGTTCATAGCAACATTATTCACAGTGGCCAGGACATGGCAGCAACTAAAGTGCCCTAGGATAGATGACTGGCTAAAGAGGCTGTGGTACATATATACAATGAAATATTATTCCACCATAAGAAGAGATGAAATATTGCCATTTGTGACAACATGGATGGAGCTCAAGATAATCATGCTCAGTGAAATAAGCCAGACAGGAAAAGTTGAAAATCATATGGTATCACTTACATGTTTAATTTTTTAAGTTTATAAACCTAAAAGCAACAAATGAACAGTATGAACAAACAGAGACTTATGGACATGAACAGTAGACTAGTAGTTACAAAAAGTAGGAGGTGAGGGTAGGGGGAGGTAGACTGGGAAAGAGGGTCAAATATGTGGTGAGAAAAAAAATCTAACTACAGGAGGTGAACATGCAGTGTAAATATATATATGCCTTCTTGTTAACATGCATAGCCTAAACTTATTGGATTCCATTAACCCATGTCACTGTGAAAAAAAATTCATCAATTAAAAAAAAGTACCTCAGAACATCCAAATACACACACACACACCACACACACACACACACACGTGTGTCTGTGTGTGTATATGTAGGTATTAACAAACTGAATACAATAATACAAAAAAATTAGATATCACAGTCAAATGGGGTTCATTCCAGGGGTACAAGGATGGTCCAACATATGCAATTTGATGAATGTGATATACTATCTTAACAAAATAAAAGAGAAAATTTATATGATCATACGATAAATGCAAAAAAAAATTGGCAAGATACAACATCTCTTTATGATTAAAACACTCAATAAAATTGGAATAGAAGGAAAGTACTTCAACATAATAATTACCATATATGACAAACCCTCAGCTAACATACTTAATGGTGAAAAACTGAAAGCTATTCTTCTAAGACCAGGAATAAGATAAGGATGACCACTTTTGTCACTGTTATTCTACATAGTGCTGGAAGTCCTAACCAGAGCAATCAGGCAGGAGAAAGAAATAAATGACACCCAAATTGGGAATGAAGAAGTAAATTTCACTTTTTGCAGATGTCATAATTCTTTATATAGAAAACTCTAACGACTACACTAAAAGACCATTAGAAACAATAAACAAATACAGTAATGAAATCAATGTACAAAAATTTATTGCATCCCTATAGGCTAACAATGTAATTTCAGAAAAAGAAATTTTAAAAATCCAGTGGCAATTGTAACAAAAAGAATAGCACACCTTGAAATGCACTTAACAAAGAATATAAAGGACCTATAAACTGAAAAGTACAAGACATTATGAAAAGAAACTAAAGAATATACACACACACAAAATAGAAAGATAGTTCATGTTCATGGATTGAAAGAAGCAACATACTTAAAATGGCCATGTGGCACAAAGCAATATAGGGATTTAAAGTCATCCCATTGAAATCCCAATGGTATTTTTTAAGGAAATAGAACAGAAAGTTATCACATCTGTATGGATATACAAAAGACCCAGAACAGCCAAAGGAATCCTAAGAAAAAAAGAACAAAGTCAGAAGCATCAAATTATACTGCAAAGCTACAAAAATCAAACAGTTTGGTATTGGCAGAAAAACAGACACACAGACCAATGGAACAGAATTGAGAGCCCAGACATAAACCCACATGTAGCTGGGTAAATAATTTTCAGCAAAGGAGCCAGGTACATACAATGGAAAAAAGAGAGCCTCTTCAATAAATGGTGTTGAAAAATTAGAAAGCCACCTGTAAAAGAATGAAACTAGACTGCTAGTTGATACCATACACAAAAAATAACTCAGAGGGACTAACTACTTATATAAAGACCTGCAAAAATAAAATACGCAGACAAAAACATAGGTATTAAACTTATGGACCTTGGCCTCAGAGAGGATTTTATGAACTTGACCCCAAAGACAAGAGGAATAAATAAGAGGCAAAAATAAGTGAATGGGACTACATCAAACTGAAAAGCTTCTGCACAGTTAAAAAAACATCACAAAACAAAAAGGCAATCAACCAAGTGGAGAAGATATTTGCAATCAATACCTTTGATAAGGGGCTAACATCCAAAATACATAAAGAATGCGCACGACTCTACGACAAAAACAAATCCTATTAAAAAATGGGTAGACACCTGAACAGACACTTTTCCCAAGAAAATGTACAAATGGCCAACAGATAAATGAAAAGATGCTCAACTTCACTAGCTACTAGGGAAGTGCAAATCAAACCCACAATGAGATACCACTTCACACCTGTTAGAATGGCTATTATCAATCGGACAAGAAATAACGGGTGTTGGAGAGGATGTGGAGAAAAAGGAACCTTCATACACTGCTGGGAGGAATGTAAACTGGTAAAACCACTATAGAAAACAGTATGGAGGTGCCTCAAAAAATTAAGAATAGAGTTACCGTATGATAGAGCTACCAATCCTTCTTCTGGGTATCTACCCCTAAAATATGAAAACATTTATTTGTAAAGATATATGTACCCTCATGTTCATTGCAGCATTATTCATGATAATCAAGACATGAAGACAGCCAGTGTCCTTCAATGGCTGATTGGATAAAGAAGGTGTGGTACATATATACAAAGGAATACCACTCAGCCATAAGAGGATGAAATATTGACATCTGTGACAATATGGATGGATCTTGAGGGTATCATGCTAAGCAAAATAATCAGATGGAAAAAGACAAGAACTATATGATCTCACTCATATTCAGGATATAAAATAGGAAGCACCAAGCAAACATAAAACAAACAAGCTTATAGACACAGACAAAAGTATGGTGGTTACCAGAGGGGAACAGGGTAGAAGGAGGGTGAGGGTAAAGGGCATCAAATATATGGTGGTGGAGGAAAACTAGACTCTGGGTGATGAGCACACAATATATTTATAGATGAAGTATTATAGGATTGTACACTTGAAACCTATATAATGTTATTAATCAATGTCCCCCAATAAATTTAATTAAAAAAATGTGTGGGATTCTGGAAGGTGCTATAAAAACAAAAGTCATTACATAATTTCTGCTCTCCACATTTTGTTGGAGAATGCTTTGGTTTATTGAAATTAATGTGGGGCCCGTTTTAAACATAAATCAATTTCCAAACTAAACTTTTAATATATTCTGAATATTATTTGGAGAGCATTTATCTGTAGATTAAAAATCACTTCATTTAGTAAAAAAAGTTTTCATGTGAAAAATATTGAAAAGAAGAGATCTGCCTTTGTTATTTTATATTTTATCCTATTTTTGATATCAATTTTTGTTTTGTATATGTAAATAGTAAAATATTTATAAGATTTGCAGTAGATGAATTTTGTTAAAAATAAAATACAGGTGCCTGTGAAGGCTGTAAATATTGACAATGTTTTTCAGATAGATTGAACCCCTTTGATGTTTCTTCTGTGTTAAAAATGCAAGTTTATAATGTAGAAATTGGGCACACAAATCATCTGATGCAACATATGACAGATGCATGGACAATGACTGTGGAAAATGCTGCTTTAATGCACATGGTTCACTGCAATTTTGCACATCTAATTGAACTACAAATTGCTTGTGAGGGACAACATATTCACACATCGTAGCAATAAACTACTCATTATGAATGTTTGCCTATGTTTCAGACTATATGGCCACTGTGATCAACTTTAATTCAAAAAACTGAATAATCATTGCTTAGTTTAATCTGTTAAAATAGTCAACAAGAAAGGATATATTACTCATTGTGAAGGATTTCTGGTATGAAATTTTTCCTAATTTGGTCCCATTTTGTTCTGACTGTTATATATCTGCATAAGCTACCCTCAAAAAATATATTTACACACACACACACACACACACACACAATTCAACAGAATACTAGTGGACATCCATGACCATATTTCAACACTTTGTGAGTCAATTACATTGTAAGGGAGTGAAGTTAAAAAAAAAGTTATAAATCTATAAATATTGAAGAGAAGAAAATTTTCTGTTGAAATAAATAGCCAAAAGAGCTGATTGTAGGCCCCACTTCCCTTAAAGAAAGGATTGACTCCATTATCTTGATGGAGAATCTGAGAGACTTAACCAATGACGATCACTTGATAGCTGTCATAAAGTAGATTTAACAAGGCAAGGACAATGAGTTGCTTATGAGTAAGAAGAAATATGTAGATATTCTCACTAAAGTGCATCCTTTGTGGCAGAAAGGAGCAAAATGGCATAGATGATTGCAGCTTTATTCATCAAAGTTAGATGGAGACACAGAGCAAAGAGCAAATGGAGTTGCCTGGGAGTCTAAGTGAACAGAAGCTCTACAACCAGGGAGAGAAATAAGAAATCACCCTGCAACGGGAGGAGATAGAACGGGTCAAAGACACAAGGCAGTCTGATCCAGAGCAACTGAGGGATACAGGCTACAGCAGTGGCAACTGGCAGCTACGGACGGACACCTCTTTCATGGGCCCTGTCCACAACTGGACTTTCACTGTGATGAACCAGCTCGCTCTGAGCACCAGCCCTGGGTCAGCCACTCAGGGTACGCCAGGGACTTACAGGGAGGCACTGAGTGAGGGCCAAGGCGAGACTTGCTCTGTACAGAAGTGCTGGCAGTATCCGTTGTTCCTCTGTGGAGCCCTCCCTCCTCCCGGTCCCCACCCAGTGTGCGGGACACAACGCTGCCATAGCAGGGATGTCACCAATCTGAATAACAAAGGTTGCTCTCCCAGAAGATTCGCTGAAACTCCACCTCCCCCAACTCGCAGCCCTACTGAAGCCGCATTCAGCTGTGTCCTCTGTGAGTCCTGTGCCACTTGCTGAGCAGTGCCAAGACTCACACTGGTGGCAGCTGACCTCAGTTTCTGGTTTATTGAGGCAACTATATGCATAGCATCTGTGGATTGCTTGCTGGATCTTAACAGGTGGCCCTGGAGAGGCACAGGCTGAGGCTAAACTTAGCCTGCATCTGAACCCCTCTCAGGGCTATGCCACTGAATACCTACTACACGAAGCCATGCTAATAAGACCAGGAGACTTAGAAGCTTTGCTTAGTACATAGAAACAGACACAGAAAGGCAGCCAAAATGGGAAGACAATGGAGCAGAAACCATATGAAACAACAGAACACAGATTGAGGAAAAATGAAGTCAAGCAATCTAACAGATGCAGGGATCAAAATACTGGTCATAAAGATGCTCGATGAAATTAAGGAAAATGTAGACTAACTCACCGAGAACGTTAAGAGATAAACGCACAGAAATGGAAATGGAAATTATAAAAGGGAACCAGTCAGAAATTAAGAATACATTATCTGAGATGAAGAGTACATTAGAGGGAATCAACAGAGTGGAAGAAGATGAGGGTCAAAATACTGATATAGAGGATGGAGAAGCCAAGGACACCAAATCAGAATTACAAGAAAAAGGTAATTAAGAAAATAATAATAATTTCAGGAGCCTATGGGACAAAATTAAGGGTAACAACATCGTGTCATAGAGGTACCTGAAGAGGGAGAACAAGAAGTCGAAGAGCTATTTGAAGAAATAATGATGGAAAACTTCCCTAATCTGGTGAAGGAAATAGACATTCAACTCCAGGAAGCTCAGAGAGTCCCCCGCCAAAAATGAACCCAAAGAGGCCCACGCCAAGACACATCATAATTAAAATGCCAAAGGTTAAATACAAAGATAGAATCTTTAAAGCAGCAAGAGAAAAGCAACTAGTGAACTACAAAGGAGTTCCCATAAGACTGATAGCTGATTTCTCAAAAGAAACTTTATAGAATAGAAGGGCTTGGCACAAAATATTCAGTGTTGAAAACCCAGGATCTACAACCGAGAATACTTTATCCAACAGACCTATCATTTAGAGTTGAAGGACAGATAAAGAGCTTTCCAGATAAAAATAAACTAAAGAAATTCATCAACACCAAGCCACGATTACAGGAAATGTTGGAGGGACTTCTTTAAGAAGAAAAATCATGTATCAAAAACACGAATAAAGAATGGTAATAACTATATATTTATCAACAAGTACCACAGATGGAAAAGAATTAAGTGTTCCAACCAAAAGATATGGAAGCTGAATGGATAAGATATCAAGACCCCTACATACACTGCCTACAAGAGACTCACTTCCTATTAAAAGACACACACAGACTAAAAGGAAGGGGATGGGAAAAGACCTGGAGGGTATGGTGCTGAATGAAGTCAGATACAGAAAGACAAATACCACATGATTTCATGTTCATATGGAATCTAAAGAACAAAATCGACAACAACAACAACAACAAAAACACAAACTCTTATATACGGAGAATATTTTGAGGGCTACTAGATGGAAGGGTTTTTTGGGGAGATGGTGGAAAAGGGCAAAAAGATTAAGAAGTACACATGGATAGATACAAACAGTTGTGGAGATATAAAGTGTAGCATAAGGAAAATAGTCAACAATATTGTAAAAAATATGTAAGGGGGAAGAAGGGTACTTGATTTAGTGGGGTGACCACTTCATGAGTTATATAGGTCTCTAATCACTATGCTGTATGAGTAAAACTAATATATTATTGTATGCCAACTATAATTGAAAAAAAAATTCACTGAGTGGTACAATGTAAATATGAGCTACTAATTGTCTATTATACTTCGATAAAGCTGGGGGGGAAAGGTTTACAAATATACATTCTTTGTAACGTGCTGGATATGTAATGTGAGATTTGATGATTAATGTACAGTGATGATTACTGTACACTTCTTTTCAATTCAGATGTTAAGCTGTCTTTTCTAGTATTTTATTAGACCATTTGTAAATATCAAGCTTATAATAAATAATATATTTTGTAAGACTCCTAACTATTTGAAGCAACGTGTCCTTTTTCAGCCCAGCAATAAATATAAAAGGCAGCCTGACTGCCTGAGTTTGGAAATGTGCATTTTAAAGAATTCTCCTAAGTACTCCATCAGTTTAAGCCCTGTCAGCTGAACATTGGAACATTGTCATGTACTGGAAACATGTATAATACCCTTTGAGAGCCTTACCACATTTGAAGGAAAAAAATAATTAAGTAAACTCTCTCCAGACAATAAAATAGAAATATTGCCAGATATCTGACTCATTTGTAAAAATCTTCACATAATTAATGATCTGTTTCATTTAAAAATAAAACAAAACCCACAACCCTTATATAAGCTGTTCTGTGCAAAATAATGTGCCAGTTGCATAGCCCTCTGTGATGTGAGGGAGACTCCAGATGCTGTTTTGCTGGTTTATTTTTTCCCTAGAGCCATGTGATGTAGGTCTTTACCATGTTTCCAGAGTAAAGTCGGACATCTTGAGTGCAAATCTTATCCCCAGTGAAATTTAAAAAAATAAAATAAATGACACTTGACCAAACAATAACTGAAAACGGACAAACAAGATATTATCTCTCATTGGAGGTTGGCAGAATTTTATTCATGTTTAAAATCTGTACTTCTCTAAAATGGGTCAGAGCTTAAGCTAATAAAAACCTGTGGAAGAAAGAATTTTGCAGATCTATATAATTCTTTTATTCAGAAGCAATGACATTACTAAAGGACAAAAATTTTTGAGCATTTCCCCAAGCAGAGAACCCCATTTGGGCGATGCTGACAGTGTCTGAGTGTCTCAGGGTTCTCAATGGGGCAGAGTCACTGATACTCCTTCTGTGCTGCCAGTTTGCTAAGTGACTTTAGATACACTATGAACACCTGTCAGTGGGTGCTTGCTCAAGCTCCTGCAGAATGCCTGAGATCTCCATGCCAGTTCTGTGTGTGAATTTGTGTGGGAAGTCTCAGAGAAAGGTCTTCATGTAGAATTTCTCAGTGTGGGTCTGTCAGTGGTCTTTGTGTGGGGTGTCTGAATGTGGGTCTCTGTCAGGGCTTCTGGACAATGTTTCTCTGTGTGGGTTCCTGCGTGGGGTCCCTCAGTGTGGATCTCTGTTAGAGGTCACCACGTGGGTCTCTATGAGAAGTCTTTGTGTGTGAGGTCTGTCTATGTGGGTCTCTCTGTGTGGGGACCTTTGTGGCTGGTCCTCTTATGGCAGGAGAGGGACAAAGGGACTTGTTCCTTCTTGTTTCTTGCTGTTCCATCAGCATCCCCATTGTAACAATGTAACAATGCCTTAGCCCCCTCCCCAAGCACATTCTGCTCTCTGAGCTATAGGGACTTTCCACTGCTAGGCAACCAGGTGCATAACAGGTCATCAAGCCCGTGAGAACTCGGCAGAGAATAATTGTTCAGCGTCTCGCTTGGCTGATGCGTACAACCACAAAGTTCTAAGATGGCCAAACCAATCAGAGAAAAAGGTCACGTAGACGCCCCCCAAGAGGGTATAAGATTTTAGAATCTGGGGTGATCGGGGCTCTCGGCCCCTCAAGTGGTTGGGAGCCCGTGTTCGAACTCGTGAAAAATAAAGGAATGGCAGTCTCAGACTAACTCCTGGCGGCTGTCCGTCTTTTGTGGGGTCTCGCTGTATTACATTTGGAGGCCCCAGCGAGATCCCCACGCCGGGGGAGCGGATGTAGTTCGCTCCTGAGGACGGACGGCCATCCACAGATTCGGCCTTCCTTCCTGCTCGGCGCCGGTAAGTCAGGCCTATTCAGTCTCTGGTTCAGATTTACTCGCGAGTTTTAAGAGTCTGAGGATGGCGGGACGCCGCCTTCGGGTCCCAGACTCGGTTCAGGAGGTGATGACCCCCTTGAACCTTGGTTCTGGTCTGTCTCTGTGAGAATGGTTTGGTATGTCTGATTGATTATTGTCGTCGTCTTTGTTGTCCTGTTTTGTGTGGTCATCTACGAGATTTATCGGGCCCCAACTCGAGTACTCGGGGCGACCCTCCTCTGCTCATGGTGGGATCCAGAAAGGCAGTAGGGGAGCTGGTAAAGTCTCACTGAATTTATTGAGTACCTGCCTGTCCCATCTCGGCCAAGATGGGCCAGGGAGGCTCAAAGGGCCCCTTGAGCCCATTAGAATGTTTAATTAAGAACTTTGCAGACTTTCGGAGAAGGGGAGAGGGTTACGGAGCCCAGGTTAATGCCTTTGATTTGCGCAAGTTTTGTGAGTTAGAGTGGCCTGCCTTCGGAGTAGGGTGGCCAGACGTGGGGACTCTGGACATAAAAGCTGCCAGTGCCGTCCGACGTGTATGTTATGGGCAGCCGGGGCATCCAGATCAGATCCCCTATATAGACATCTGGCTTGACATTCTGTTAGATAAGCCTTCTTATCTAAAGACTTGTGCCTGCCCCCGGGGGCAAATGGCGCAGAGGGGAGACCAAAGATCTTAGTCTCTAAGCCGCAGCAGGCCCCTCCAAGGCCGAGGCCCCCTGTGCTCCAGTCCACCCCAGAAACCCCTCCGCGCCAGAGGGCCGCACCCCCTCCCTACCGACCCTCGGCCCCGCCAGAACCGGAGAGACCGGACTCCACTGTCCTTAGCCCACCTCACACCCGAAGTGGCACTGAGTTCGGTCCCCCTGGGGAAGCCCAGCCGGCGGCGGCAGGGATCTTTCCCCTTAGAGAGACTGGAGAAAGAGATGTAACCGGACGGGCTGTCCGCTCCTATGTCCCCTTCACCACCTCTGATTTGTATAATTGGAAGAGTCAGAACCCCCCTTTCTCTGAGGCCCCTGAGGAGGTCATCACCCTCCTAGAGTCGGTGTTCTACACCCATCAGCCCACTTGGGACGACTGCCAACAGCTCCTCGAATTCTGTTCACCACAGAAGAGAGGGAAAGGATTAAGACTGAGGGGAAAAAGCAGGTCCGGGATGGTAGGGGAGAGGCTGTTACAGATAATAGGGAGATAGATGCCCAGTTCCCGTCTTCCCGTCCTGATTGGGACTATAACACAAGGATGGGGGAGGAGGCGTTGACTAACTACTGCCAAGTTTTGCTTAGAGGTTTGCGGGCTGCGGCTCGAAAGCCCACCAACCTTTCTAAGGTTACGGAAGTTAGACAGGAACCCACGGAGAGTCCCACTGCATATTTAGAGCGCCTCTACCAGGCTTACAGGACCTGGACTCCTATAGACCCCAGGGCGCCCGAGAACCAATCGTCCGTGCTCATGCAGTTCGTCTCCCAGTCGGCCCCTGACATTAGGAGAAAGATACAGAAGCTGGATGGGTTTGAGGGCAAGTCTCTCTCCGAGCTTGTAGCAATAGCCCAGAGGGTCTTTGACCAACGAGAAGACCCGGTCAAGACCACCCAAGAGCTGACGCAGAAAATGGCCAAGGTTCTCTTAGCGAAAGAGAACAAGAGAGAGCAGGGAGTAGCCAAGGGGGTGCTCACCCAAAAGTTAGGCCCCTGGAAGAGGCCGGTTGCCTATCTCTCTAAGAGACTTGACCCAGTGGCCGCGGGGTGGCCGGGGTGCCTCAGGATCATTGCGGCTGCTGCCCTCCTTGTTAAAGAAGCAACCAAGCTCACATTTGGTCAGACTCTGCAGGTCACCTCTGCCCACAACCTTGAAGGGCTGCTCCGAGCTCCTCTGGACAGATGGATGACGAACGTGCGAGTGACGCAGTACCAAATTCTCCTCCTGGATCTGCCACGCATCACCTTCCATCAGACGGTGGCTCTGAACCCGGCTACACTCCTACCAGAGGCTGACGAATCCCAACCCCTTCACTGCTGCAGGGACACACTGGACACGCTGACGTCGCTTCGACCAGACCTTACAGACATCCCGCTTTTGGATGCGGAGGTAACATTGTTCACTGACGGGAGCAGTTTTGTGGAAAACGGAATTAGGCATGCGGGGCGGCGGTAGTAACCCTCAACTCGGTAGTCTGGTCACAAACCCTCCCGAAAGGCACCTCCACTCAGAGAGCCGAGCTTATAGCCCTCACAAGGGCACTGACCTGGGGAGCGGAAAAGAAAATAAATGTATATACTGACAGCCGATATGCCTTTGCGACCCTCCATGTGCATGGGCCTTATACAAAGAGAGAGGATTATTAACGGCTGGAGGAAAGGACATTAAAAATGCGCCAGAAATCCTAGCCCTTCTGGCGGCTGTCTGGAAGCCCAGCAAAGTGGCAGTAATACACTGCCGAGGACATCAGAAAGATGACTCTGAGGTAGCCCGGGGAAATCGCCTGGCAGACCAAGAGGCCAGGAGAGTAGCTGCCGAGGCTAACACCACCTTAGTCCTGGACCTCCAAGATGCTGACGCCAGAGAAAGATCACAGTACTCTAAGGAGGAGGAAGCCTTAGGGCAAAAGCTGAGAGGCGAGGTTAGCCCAGAAGGCTGGTATCTCCTACCAGACGGCCGGATTCTAGTGCCAAAAGCAGTGGGGCGAAAGATCCTGGACCAGACGCACTGGGCCACCCACCTAGGAGAGGTCAGGCTGGCAGAACTGGTTCAAAAACATTATCTCATGCGTGGCATCTACCAAGCCACGAAAGACATTGTCGGCCGGTGTCTGTCTTGTGCCCGGGTTAATGCCAACCCGAGCACCACCGTCTCCCTCAAGGGAGCCCGAATCCGGGGGCAACACTCCGGCGAACATTGGGAGCTTGATTTCACCGAAATGACTCCGGCGAGAGGAGGGTACCGATACCTACTTGTCTTTGTAGACACCTTCTCGGGCTGGGTAGAAGCCTACCCCAGCTGAAGAGAGACAGCCCAGGTTGTAGCTAAACATCTGGTCAATGAAATTATTCCCCGTTTTGGCATACCCATCCAGCTGGGGTCCGACATGGCCCGGCATTCATTGCCAAAGTAACTCAGCAATTGGCTTCGACATTAAATTTCGCCTGGAAGCTCCATTGTGCGTACAGGCCTCAGAGTTCAGGGCAGTAGAAAGGATGAATAGGACCCTCAAAGAAACTATTGCAAAGATGAAGTTAGAAACTGGCGGTGTTTGGGTAAGTCTCCTTCCCCAAGCCCTGTTAAGGGCACGGTACCCCGGGTAAAGAAGGTTATTCCCCTTTTGAGATCCTCTACGGCCTCAAACCCCGATTGTTCCCCGTATAGGCTTAGAACATCTAGCTGATATTTCGCACAAGACTCTGCTTAAGTCCCTACAGGCTCTCCAGCTGGCTCGAGGACAAGCCCGGACCGCGGTGACCGAAGCGTTACCAACCGCTATGGCCGAGAGCCAGAGAAAGCCCCTGTTCAGCCCTGGAGACCTCGTCTACGTCAAGCAGACAGACCCGCAGCAGCTCGGACCGCGGTGGGATGGCCCGTTCCGGTGATCATCAGCACACCCACCGCAGCGAGGGTAGCAGGAAAGAGCACCTGGATTCATCACACCCATCTGAAGAAAGTGCCCGACGACCCAGCCCAGACATGGAAGGTCCAACGCACCGCAGACCCCCTCAAGATAAGATTGGTTCCTTCCTCCTCCTCCTCCTCTTCCTCTCCTACTCCAGGGCAGCAGCCTCTCCCCATAGGCCGCCACCCCCAGAACAATAGGAACTAACTAGTACTCTAGATGGGCGCCTAATTGCCAACACCTCTGCCCAAGGAACTACCCCTGTCCTCCAATTTGATCTATGTCATCTGTTGGGAAAAGACTGGGGCAACTGGCGGGGACATGGGGGGTCCTGGCTCGGGGGAGGACCAGCCTCAATTCCACGAGGATACGGTTGCGGACATCTCAGGCTTGAACAAAGCCTATGGCACACCCAACATTATGCCTGCCCAGCAACAGGGTCCCCTGACTGTGGGGGGGAAGATAATTTTTACTGTGCCTCTTGGGGTTGCGAGACTTTGGCGCCATGGAAAGAACATAGACCGAGAAATCTGTTTCGAGAGAGAGGTTAGGATCGGGACCCCCACTCAAGAAGGGACATGTCAAGTAGGCAACTGCAATCCGGTTAAGGTCACTATTTTAGCCCCACAGGAGCGGGCCTGGAAAACGGGCAAGACCTGGGGTTTTAGGCTGTATGTGTATTGCCGTGACCCTGGTATCAGCTTCACTATCCAAAAGAAAGAGGTCCCTCCACCCATCAACCCGATTGGGCCCCTCAGACCTGTACTTCTGCCCGGCGCACCACCTCGCCCCACCAGAGTAGCAATTTCCACTCCGACCCCTCCAGACGTTAGGCCCACCCAGGGGGAGGCCATTCCTGTCCTGAAGGCCAGGCCCTGGGTGAACCCCCTTTTCCAGACTGTCGAGGCCATGTTCCGGGTCCTCAACCAGTCGGAGCCCAATTTAACTGCTGACTGCTGGCTTTGCTTGGGGCAAGAGCCCCCTTTCTATATGGGACTGGCTGTCGTCGCTGAGCTAGGCAACAACCCCCTTGAGATTCAGAACCTCACGCTCTATAGTGAAAACGCCTGTAGTTGGGGTATGACCCCCAAATCACCCTCGGGAATCTACAAGGCACAGGCACTTGTCTTATGTCCTCTAAGTACCCCCTTGACTCGTCTCCCTATCGAGACAACTGTAACTCGTCCTCCATCATCCAGCTCCCACCTCACCCTAAAGATACTCCCTCCTCATCCCCCTATCTTCTTAGGGCGCCCAATGGGACTTGGTGGGCCTGCTCCTCTGGGATCACGCCGTGTGCCCTCAGTCTCCTCCTGACCACAGCCGATGAGATCTGCATACTGGCCCACATTCTCCCTCAAGTGTACTACTATTCGGGAGACGGGGGTAGGGTTCATTTCGGTCTTGATGGCCTAGAAGACAACCGGCCCCACAGGCTAAAGAGAGCTCCAATCTTAGTGCCGGTCCTGTTAGGAATAGGGGTCGCGGGGTCTGCGGCGGTAGGGGCCGCCTCCCTCATCAAAGGTAATCAAGATTTCCAGACCCTCAGTACCCAGATTGACACTGATCTCAGTGCCCTTGAGGCTTCGATCTCTCACCTTGAAGGCTCCCTCTCCTCCCTGGCAGAAGTAGTCCTGCAAAACCGAAGGGGTCTAGACCTCCTATTCCTCAAGGAGGGAGGCCTATGTCTGGCCTTAGGAGAAACCTGCTATTTCTGGGCTAATCATTCTGGTGTAATAAGAGAAAACATGAGCCTGCTCAGGCGGCGTCTCAAGGACCGGGAGGAGGCACGTCAGGACCAATCTGTTTAATTGGTCCCCTGGCTGACCACATTGCTTAGCGCTGCGGCCGGTCCCTTACTAATCCTCCTCCTGGCACTCGCTTTCGGCCCTTGCCTCCTCTGGTCCATCACCCGCTTCATAACCACCAGAACCCAAGACCTGAAACTCCTCGTCCTCCAGACCCACTATCAGCCCTTTGTTTCAGATGACGCTCACACTGAGGCCGAATCAAGGATTTGATTCGGATTCTCCTACAGCAGTGGGGAATGTAACAATGTAACAATGCCTTAGCCCCCTCCCCAAGCACATTCTGCTCTCTGAGCTATAGGGACTTTCCACTGCTAGGCAACCAGGTGCATAACAGGTCATCAAGCCCGTGAGAACTCGGCAGAGAATAATTGTTCAGCGTCTCGCTTGGCTGATGCGTACAACCACAAAGTTCTAAGATGGCCAAACCAATCAGAGAAAAAGGTCACGTAGACGCCCCCCAAGAGGGTATAAGATTTTAGAATCTGGGGTGATCGGGGCTCTCGGCCCCTCAAGTGGTTGGGAGCCCGTGTTCGAACTCGTGAAAAATAAAGGAATGGCAGTCTCAGACTAACTCCTGGCGGCTGTCCGTCTTTTGTGGGGTCTCGCTGTATTACACCCATCTATCTGTGGCACTACTACTGACAGAAGAGTGGGGTCCACATCCAGCTTTCCCCACTCTCAGATCTTACCTCTCAGTCCCCAGAGATAACTCATCAGCAGCCAGGCTCAAGGCCCCTGCTCCGTGCTGCCCCATCCTGAGCTTCTGAGGGCCTAGGGCACTCTCCGCCCTGGTTTCCACTCCTCTCACACATCCTGGCTGCACTTTCACTGCTGTACCCATCCTGGAGTCAATTCAGGATTGGGGCCCAGAGGCAGGACCTGGTTCCAGGAAGAGGCAGCACTGGCAAACCTATGCCTACTCTGCTCCTTCGCATGCCCCCATCCCACATGCTAGGGTCCTGATGTATGTGGTAGCAAGGCCATTTCTGCCGGCATCAGGATCAGGGCCTCCTGGAGCAGGACACTCTATCACGGCAAGGACGCCCCCCAGAGCAGGGCCTCTGGGCACCCTGCCTATGGCACAGAGCTCAGAATCACTCTAGAGAAATTGCTCCTGGTATCCTAGCTTTTCCATGTGGTCAGGCCCAGGCAGAGGCCAGGTGGGCTGGAGCAGAGGGCAGGGACCACTCCTGAACTCTCCCTGGGTGTGAAAAATATTATCTGATGGGCTCTTTCCCCTCCAGGCTCTGATGGAAGAAAAGAGAACTAGTAAAACCTGTTACATGACCCCAGTCCAGTCCCTCAGCCTTTTAAGGCCCACTTGTCCCCTGGGAGCCATCCTTGGGCAACAGGTATAAGTAAAGACCACAAACTGTATCCTGAAGTCCCCAGGCCTGTGCAAGCTGATGAAACATATTGTGGAGAAGTCAACCTTCCCTGCTTGAAGGCTCTGCTGTCCCCTTGAGCCTGGTCTTCTGAGTAACAGCTGTAGGTGGCTTCTCTCGTCTTGGTTCTTAGAGCTGGACTGGGATAGACACCCTGGGGTCGGGCCACCATGAGCCACTGAATCAGTAACTTCTCCACTCCCCTACCCCCAAGTCCCCCAAGCCCCACTCTCTGCCTATAGATGGTGGTAGAATACTAGGGCCTCTTTGGACACTGCAAAATTTATGGGCACGCCATGTCACTTTGCCTCTTTCTCCCTAACCTCACCCTGGGTGCAGTGTCCCACCATCACATGGTGACTGCTCACAGTGTCACGTCCAGCTCTATTCTCTGAAATGGGACTGTGGGCACCCATGACCAGGCTGTTCTCTTTTCTACAGCAGATGTGGGGCCCTCAGTGACCTCCATGCTCCCCGGTGGCATACCCTCAGAGCTAGAGTCACTGTCCTTGTCCTCGCTGCTTCTCCAGGGCATGAGAAGGACAGAGAGGGGGTGACACTGAGCTAAGAGGGGTTTGCTGGCCCATCTCAATCACCAGGGAGAGAAGGGAAAGATTTCTCCCACCTCTGGACTCAGGGTCAGCACTTCCCCCAAACCCCCTCCCAACTGTGTGACACTTCCTGGAGGCTGAGGGGAATTCCAGCCTTTGCAAACACACCTCCTACAGCTCACAAGTTCAAGGTCTAGAGAGAGCAGGAGAAGCCTGGCTGAGCCAGTTCCTGGGGTGGGATCTTATAGTTTTGCTCATCTTGCCATGTCCTGAGTGCTTTTGTTTTTCTCATAATGATGGTATTATGGAAACAAAGTGCAATGGGGGAATGGGGTGAAGGTAGGACTGCCATGCTGAGGTCAACCTCCCTTCAGGGTTCCATCCCTTTAGGAAGCCAAAACAAGAACTTGGTAAGAGCGCACCCTGATTCCTTCCCATCTCCCTTCAGGACACAGACAGAGGCCACCAGTTCTCAGGAGAAAAAGCATTTATTTTGGGAAACAAATAACTGCAGTAGGAAGAAACCATTAGCACACGGAGGGTGTGCTAACATGATAAAAAAAAAAGTTTCTCTTTGCACGGTATACATTTTTTCTTGGAGAAAATTCCTACCAGGAAAGGGATGAGAAGCACACTCTGGTTGGCCAAGAGAAACAAACATATTTTTGAAGGGGACAGGGCACTGGACAGTAGTGGATTTGGCCTGAGGGTCTTGTCATCCTCAGCTCATGCTGGTAGGGTGTCTGGGGACCCCAGCTCCATGGGTGGGAAGACCCACTTACTGTCCCTATCTCTGGTCCACCTGCTCCTGTTAGGATAGTTATGTCCATTGGGGTGAATTGGTAATCATTGGCCATATTTTCCATCACCCTTCTCTGCTCTTTGTAGGAGAGAGCCCTCTGGTAGCAGAGATGCAGACCTACTGGAGCCTGGAGTTCTCCTTTGCACCAATTCACCTCTGAGGTACAGAGTCCATGGTGAAGTGCCATTTTCTCCTCTAAGATCTGTCCAACAGCTGTCACCAGTACCTGAGCCTCAGCAGCTCTGCTGCCCATAATTGATCTGGTTTTGACTGGTTCAGAGCTCTGGTTGGTAGCTGATGCAGGCTGGCCTTTTTGCGGGTCATCTTTCAGTTGTTTTTTTGTTTGTTTGTTTTTTTTTGTTTTTTGTTTTTTGTTTTTTTTTTTTTTTTTTTCTTTTCTGGGAAACATCCACTGCAGAAAGTACTTTGTCCTATTTTTGAGGAAGCATTCTGGAGGAGGCTGTTCCTTCTGCATGAGCTGGAAGGACTTTCTTCTTAACGACTCTTCTGATTTCTTATCCAGGGCAGTGCTTATCCCACGGCTTGTGAGGTCCTCATTTCTGCTAGCCTTTCTTTGTGCTCTCCTGGGTTGAGCCTCCTATTGTCTTCCTTCTCATAAGTGGGGAAAAACATCTTGCTCTGGCTCTTAGATTGGTCTCGCAACCTCAGGGACTCCTGTTGGCTGCTCCCTCCACTCGATATGAAGTCATATAGCACCTTAAAAGGTGACATGTCCCCACTGGAAATACTCTTGAAACTGAACAGAGATCCCAGAGAAGCCAAGATGTCTGCAGCAAGGAACACACCAGAGTGACAGCCTTGAAGAAGTGTGTCAGTGGCACAGTCTTGAAGGAGCACACCAGTCTCACAGTCTTGAAGGAGCACAGTTGTCGCATGGCCTTGAGGGTGGTTCTCTGATTCTACCAAGCTGAAACTCAAGCTCACTAAGCTGTGCACCAAGGCATGGCTTTGCTGGATCTTGGGCAACCAAATTTGTAGCATTTTTTACTGGACCTTGGAGACTTTGATCTCCTCAGATTGACACAGGGCTGGCTCCAAGGTAACTCCCCAAGCAGGTACCTCTTTGGCCCTCACTACCTTCCTGACTTCTTTGGCTCTTGAAGATTGGGACTCTAAGTTGAGCTCCAACTTAGAGTCTCGTGAGATATGACCTCCACTCTCCTTCCTTGCTTGGCTCATTCTTGGCCTCCACTGAACTTGGATTCGGCTCTAGGTTGTCTTTCTCCACTTCCATGGCAATCTCATTATACCAGATTCTGCCCACAAAAGGGCATGTGAGGGCTGAGAAGACAGCCTGCCCATCTGTCCAATTAGAGGGTTTTCTAAGGACCCAAGGTTATCATCAGGTGGTCTCTCTACCAGCTCCAAGGTAACTCCCCAAGCAGGCGCCTCTTTGGCCCTCAGAGGTGGAGAATGGGCCTCTGAATCAAGGGGACATGAAGTGGAAGTAGAAAGTGCAGGTGGCTGGGGTAAAAAAATATCCATGGGAAGGAAAGGCTCTGGTGGCCGAGAGGCACTCACAGATGAACATGAATGAACAGACACTGAGGAGGTCATTGGGCTTGGTGACAGGGTAGAGGACAAAGGTTGTGGGTGTCCAGTCAGAGGAGCTGGGGAAGCCAACGAGAACATGACAGGAACAACATCTTCTTCAGGCTCCCCACAGGGCTGGTGGGCTCCCGAAGGCTTTGCTTTGCACACCCCACCAGAGAGATCGTGACATGAGCGCTGACGAAAGCCACCCTTGTTCAGGAGCTTCTCGAGGTGGCTGTAGGAGATGGAAGCACAGGCTGGATCCAGGAGCATAAGGGGCCAGAAGGGCAGAGCAGGTAGGGCAACTGGGTAGGCTGGGCACGGGTGGGCACCAGGGGCTCAGGGTCCTCTCTGGTCCCTATGCTGACTTCAGAATGCTCCTGCTGTCCCTCACCCCCGGGTTGTAGCCGCATCCCATTCCCATGCCCCCTTTAGGACAGTCCAAGGTGGCTGGCAGCTTGGAGGGAGGTGGACCCAAGAGAAAAGGGGAAAATGTTTTACCTTCGCAGAAGGGAAACCAGGCCCTGAGCCTCTTCCAGTTCTTGTAGGCAATTTCTGCAAGCTAGAAATCAGGACACTGGGTCATGTGATGAAGGCAGGGCCTGGGGGTCTTACAAGAGGCTAAGGCAATGGCCCTTTAGCGGAGACACCTGGAAGGGAGAATTCTGGAGCCCAAACATCTGAGTCCAAAGACACACGATTCCTGACAGTGGTGGCAAGGCTCAAGAAGGGTAGAGTGTTATCATTTACAAAATGCTTCCACATCCATCACCCCCTGCGGACCTTGCAACTGCCCCATGGGGAAAGAAAGTCAGGGGGCACCTCACCGAGGGATCTGAGTGAAAGTAAACAACTTGTCCACAGTTGGACCTGGAGGTCTCCCACCTTCCAGTCAGACGCTATTGGTCTACGACAGCCCAAACGCTCCTGCTGGATGAAACCCATTTCCAGGCCCTTGAGGCTTCGAAGCTTTGTTCTGAGCATAAAATCTGGAAAGTATCTGGGTTCTGATCTCCTTTCCAGGAGCATCCCTGAGGGGTCTGTTTCCTGAGAGACGGGTGTCGCCTAGTGTCCTCAGAGACCTGGAGCTGAGCCCTCAGGGACAGGAGAGGTGGAGGTGAACCTTTGGGAGCAGGGCTGAGGGGCGGAAGCTCACCTTTCAAAGTTCTATTTTTCTTCCTGCTCCTCCAATCTGGCTCCACTGGACACTGAGAGACAAAAAACAAGGGGTTGGGACCTCCTTCTCACTCCTTTCTCTAGACGAGCTCAGATGTTCAGTGTTCATGAGTAATATGACATTCTACTTAACTAATGGGACTCTGCATTTTTCCCCCTTTATTTTTAAGGTGGATAAAAATATTTTTTTATTTGAAAACATAAAGAAAGATTTTCTATGTGAGACCCATCAGTGAGTTCTTGCATCGCTATTCCTCTGCTCAAGAAACACAGACACTCTCTGACCTACAGGCCCCTCTGAGCTCCATCAGGTAGGACTCTGCTTTCTGAGGTCAGAGCCCACTCCAGCCTCTACTCAGAGGCGCTGAGGCGCTCCACACTGCCATCAGATCAGCCCTGACAGAGGAGAGGCTCAACACAGACTCCTGCCATGGAAAGGCAGCTGGTGAACCAGTCACGCTCAGGGGCCTGTCCACCTGCAGAGATCTAACTCTTACTTAGTATCCAGTCATTGGCCACTGGTCACTGCATTTGGGACTTTGCCTTGGAGCCCTCCACCACTCTTGGACTCCCTGTCTGAGATCTTTGAATAGAAAATCCTCGTGCCCAATGTAACCCTGCCTAGCCTGGCTTGTTCCTAGGATGATGATTTATAATTTCCAAGAATTCTCATCTCAGGAGTCTTTCTAGGTGATTCAGAAAGGGGGAAATAAGAATAAAAATAAAGATCCTTTCTGTTGGTTCTGGGCCAAGGATTCCTTACCTTCTTGATCTTTCTATGTTTCCTATGTGGTGGTGAAGATGGTTTACTCTCTAAGAAAGGAAGTAGCAGGAGGAAGAGCCCCAGTCCACACAGGAGGGCGAAGATGGTATCAGTCACCCAGAGAGTTAAACCGGAGCTCAGCCAGGTAGCAATAACACTATTCAGAGAAGAGAGAAAAGCTCCATCACCTGAATCGCACTGCTGCCCTCAGGCAACTGGGCACTTGGGAGCTGCTGGTGGACTAAAAACCCAGGCCCACATCACAGAGCTGCGTCTGCGCAAAGGGCTCTTGAGGGGTCAATAACAGGAGGAGGTTGGTTGCAGCCCCTCTCCCCAGACACCCAGGCCCACAGATCCCTCTGCCGTTCTCTGAATCTTCCAGTACTACCCTCTCACTCTGTTAGAGATAAACACAATGTTCTATTCATTCAGCCTGGAGCTCAGATAATACCTGGTTCCTTTGAGATCTCTACTTGAGCTCCATCAATTTTATAGCTTTGAGAAATCTGGAGTTGTTCCTGGGATTTTGGTTAATTCCCAAGAATTTTACTCTCAGGCTGCCCTCTATCTGCAGTACCATCTTTCTCACATATAGTTTTGCCTTTCTGCCCAGACATACACATTTAGCTTTGTGAATTTTAAAAACATTAAAAATGTTTTATTTTAATTAATCTTCACTATCTTAGGCTAGGGGCACTTAAAAATCAAATTAATAATTACCCCAAATTTACAAAACTAAATTAGTATAAAACAAATTGAAATTGTTAAAAGGCAAAGTACAATTTTCATGTTTCTAGCATTTTTGCTTCCAAATCAATAAAGGTTAAACTGCACAAAAACTTTTACTATATTCTTTATACAGACACACACACCCTCCACACATACACACAATCCTTAAACAAATCAATCCAGCACTTCCAAATCTAAGAATCAAGCATTTCCTTTAGGTCAAAAGACTTTCTTCAGTAATTCTTGTATGTAGAACTCTATCTGGACTATAGTTTGCTTTTAGTTTTGAAGCATTGATTTGCTAGACATGAAATCTTTGGTTGACAATTTTTTCTTTCACTTTGAGTATGTCATCCCACAGCCTTTTCCTACACTATTTCTGACTGAAGTCAGTGATTAATATTATTATAGTCAGCTTATATATGAAGAGCAGGTTTTCTCTTTCAATCTTTCTTTTGTTTTGCCACAGTTTGGGTATGATGTGTCTAAGAGTGGATCTGTTTGTTTTTATTTTACTAAAGGTAAACACTAAATTTGCAGATTGTTTTTTCTCATCAAATTTGATAAGTTTTCAGCCATTACTGCTGAATTTTTTCTTCTTCTTTCTTTTTCTGAGACTCTCTACATATGTTGGTGTGTTTAATGATGCTACACAGATCTTTTCCCCACAAACTCTTTTCTCTTTTGTTTTTTAGCTTGCATAACTTCTATTAGCCTACCTTCATACTGACTCTTTCTTCTGGCATCTCAAATGTAATATTGAACCTCTCTAATTTCTCATCTCAGTCACTGTAGTTTTCAATTCCAGAATCTGTTTGATTCCTTTTTAAAAAAAAATTTGTAGCTCTTTTTTCTTTTTGTTTTTTCCTATTTGCTAACTTATTTATCATCTTTTTATTTATTCTTTAAATATGTTTTAAAAATTTTTTTGTAGTTCTAGTTTTTTAAATACTTTTATCTTTTAACCTTTACACTGGAGTTATAAGTGATTTTCCAACCACTATTATGACATTGGAGTATTCTCAATTTAATAATATACTTACCTATACCAGCGAGTTTCATACTTTGACATGCTTTCCTGTTATTGATTGATGTCTTTTCATTTCAGCTGAAAGAATTCCCTTTAATGTTTCTTGTAAGGCTAGTCTAGTGGTGATGAATACCTTCAGCTTCTGCTCGTCTGGTAAATTATTGCCCTTTCGATTTTGAAGGGCAACTTTGCTCAGCACAGAACTGTTGATTGGCAGTATTTTACTTTCAGCACTTTGAAAACATCATGCCATTCTCTTCTGGCCTGCAAAGTTTCTGCTGAGAAGTCTGCAGATACTTTTATGGGGTTCTCTTGGATGTTATAAGTTGCTTTACTCTTGTTGCTTTTAAGATTCATTCTCTCCTTGTTTCCAACTTGACAATTTAATAGTCCTGTGTCTTGGTGTGAATCTCCTTGGATTTATCTCCTTTGGAACTCTCTGGACTTCCTATCTCTGGAAGTCTGTTTCTTTCCCCATGTTAGAGAAGTTTTCAGCCATTATTTCTTTGAGCACATTTTATGTTCCTTCCTCTAACCTCTTTCTATTCTCCTTCTGGGACTCTTTTAATACATATTTTGGACTTGATGGTGTCCCATAGGTTCTTAAGTATATTCACTCATGTTAATTCTTTTTACTTTTTTTTCTGATTGAGCAGATTCCTGTCTTTGAGTTTGCTGATACTTTCTTCCACTTGATTTAATCTGCTATTGAACACTCGTATTTAATTTTTAGTTTAATTATTCTGTTCTTTGGGTCTATGATTTCTGTTTGGTGCTTTTAAATATTTTTTGTCTCTTCATTGAAATTCTCACTTTGTTCATGCATTATTCTCCTGACCTTGGTGAACATCTTTATAACCATTATTTTAAACTCTATCAGGTAAATCACTTATATCGATTTTATTAAAATCTGTTTCTGGAGTTTTATCTTATTCTTTTGTTTGGAACATAATCTTTTGGTTCTTCATTTTCCTTGAGTCTGTATTGCTTTTTTCACGTTAGATAAAAAGCCACCTTTCCCAGTCTTGACAAAGTGGCCTCACTTAGCAGATAAACTTCATCAATCAGCCTGGCCTGAGCTCTTGATTGTCTCTCAAACCTTTGTGATTATACAAATCACCTTCTTGGTTCTTGGTGCCTCTCAGTAATTGAGGGTGCGCAAAGACCCATCAGTGTCCCAAAGGGGAGGATTGCAGTCAGCACCTAGATGCAGATTGGTTGAAACCTGGACACTCAGCAACAGGGAAAGTGTGTAGTTAGGCCCCTTCCAGGGATAAATTGGAGATGAACATTTTTGTGTTTCCTCTGTGGTTTTGTAGCCACAAGAGAGGGTTGCTCTGGCACCTATTAAGAATTGCTAATTTTCTTGCTACATTTCTGTGGGATTCATGAAATCAAACCCATTGGCTGTCAGAGAGGTGATTCAGGGGTTCATCCATAGGGCATCAGCCGCAAAAGTTAGGAAGTAGACATGCATTAAGCTCCTTCTAGAAAGCTCCTACTAGCAAGTTGGAATGAGCTAGAGCAAGTTAGAGTGGGCTAGAGTAGAGGAAGTGACCACAGGCTTCTCTGGTTTCTGGAGACATCTCATTCAGCCCTAGATCCATGCTCAATTACAAGCTTGACCCTCAGGCAACGGCTTTTAAAATATGCAATAGACCCCTTCATAGGAAAGGCTAAGAAATAGGTGTTTCTGTTTGCTCCCTCTGTTCTGAGCCCTGGGAGGATAGCTGGTTAAGCATTGTTTTTTGTTTGGGACAGTTCTGTGGGATTGATGAATACAAGCCTTGATAACTATCAAAACCTGGTGTTTTAGGAATCCATTTTTCAAGCAGCAGCCACTAAAATCAGGACATTAGACACATGACAACTATTTCCAAACAGATACTGGTGATTTGGAGTGGGTTAGAGGGATAAGGTGGAGAAGGCCACCTTTAGTTCACGAATTACACTTAAACTAGCTGTTTGGAAATCTTCATTTTCTCAATACAATACTAAGGGTACTTAAAGATAATTTCTACTGAATGTTTTCACCTGAGTATGAGTCACCATTTTTGCTTCTTTTCATCTTTTGTAAATTTTTATTGAACACAGACATTTTAAATAATATAGCATCTCTGGATTCTTATTTTTCCCTCCCAAGAGTTGTTATTGCTATTATTTTTTATTGGGGTGATATTGGTTAATAAATTATATAAAATTTAAGTGTACATCGTTTGTATATTGAATTGTGTGCTCACCACCCAAAGTCAAGTCTTTTTCTGTCACCAAATATTTGACCTCCTTTACCCTCATCACCCCCATTCCTTTTCCTTTTTGGTAACTACAACACTGTTGTCTGTGCCTGTAAGTTTTTGTTAATTTGAATTATTTTCCTTAGCATGATACCCTCAAGATCTATCCATGCTGTTGCAGACGGCAATATTTCATCCTCTTATGGCCGAGTGGTATTCCTTTGTGTATACGTATCACACCTTCTTTATCCAATCAGCCATTGAAGGACACTGGCTGTCTTCATGTCTTGATTATCATGAATAATGCTGCAATGAACATGAGGGTACATATATCTTTACAAATAAATGTTTTCATATTTTAGGGGTAGATACCCAGAAGAAGGATTGGTAGCTCTATCATACGGTAGCTCTATTCTTAATTTTTTGAGGCACCTCCATACTGTTTTCTATAGTGGCTTTACCAGTTTACATTCCTCCCAGCAGTGTATGAAGGTTCCTTTTTCTCCACATCCTCTCCAACACCCGTTATTTCTTGTCTTGATAATAGCCATTCTAACAGGTGTGAAGTGGTATCTCATTGTGGTTTGATTTGCACTTCCCTAGTAGCTAGTGAAGTTGAGCATCTTTTCATTTATCTGTTGGCCATTTGTACATTTTCTTGGGAAAAGTGTCTGTTCAGGTGTCTGCCCATTTTTTAATAGGATTTGTTTTTGTCGTAGAGTCGTGTGCATTCTTTATGTATTTTGGATGTTAGCCCCTTATCAAAGGTATTGTTTGCAAATATCTTCTCCCACTTGGTTGATTGCCTTTTTGTTTTGTGATGTTTTCTTTAACTGTGCAGAAGCTTTTCAGTTTGATGTAGTCCCATTCATTTATTTTTGCCTTTATTTATTCCTCTTGTCTTTGGGGTCAAGTTCATAAAATCCTCTCTGAGGCCAAGGTCCATAAGTTTAATACCTATGTTTTTCTGCGTATTTTATTTTTTCAGGTCTTTATATAAGTATTTAGTCCTCTGAGTTATTTTTTGTGTATGGTATCAACTAGCAGTCTAGTTTCATTCTTTTACAGGTGGCTTTCTAATTTTTCAACACCATTATTGAAGAGGCTCTCTTTTTTCCATTGTATGTACCTGGCTCCTTTGCTTGAAAATTATTTACCCAGCTACATGTGGGTTTATGTCTGGGTCTCAATTCTGTTCCATTGGTCTGTGTGTCTGTTTTTCTGCCAATACCAAACTGTGTTGATTTTTGTAGCTTTGTAGTATAATTTGAAGTTAGAGAGTGTGATGCTCTAGCTTTGTTAATTTTTCCTCAAGATTGCTTTGATTATTCAGGGTCTTTTGTAGTTCCATACAAATGTGATGAGTATTCTTTTTAATTGAAATACAACTTTATTCCGATTCTAAATGGAAAGGAATGTGAATGACAGTAACAAACAAGATTTCACCACCGAGTATTGTGATGTGTGTGTAGCAGTCTTATATTTGAAACTCAGTAAGGAAACAGCTGCATTCCAAAACAGCTAAATACGCAGGTTCAAAAAAATGAAGGTATTTTTTAACTGCCACATTCACTCTGAAGCTCATTCATCTCCTTCAGCATCCCAAAGATTAAGCACATGTTCTGCTTAGCTATATAATAAGTAGCAAATACTCTGCACGCTGACATCACAGGACAGTTGCCTATAAAACTAGACTTCTGACACTAAGCTCCTGCATCACCTTCTCAGATGCTGTCATCCTCATCTGGCAGAGCAGTTGTCTGAGCAACCTCTAGATCATGCTCAAGTGTGCTGCCATAGCTGGATCCATGACACCTCTGGTGGAGAAAAAGCAGGCATGGCAACAAACTCCAAGTTAGGTTCTCCTGTTAGTTTTCTAGCGAGCCAGAGGAAGGGCTTTTCAAAGTTGCAGTTACTTTTGGCAGAAATGTCATAGTACCGAAGATTCTTCTTTCAGTGGAAGACAATTGATTCTGTTAACTTTCTTGTCCTTAATATCCACTTTGTTGCCACACGACATGATGGGGCTGTTTTCGCATACTCGTACCAAATCTCAATGCCAGTTAGGCACATTCTGGTAAGTAACTCTTTATGTTACATCAAACATTATAATGGCACACTGGGCTTGGATATAATAGTTATCTCTCGGTCCAGCAAACCTCTTGACCAGCCATGTCCCATGCATTGAACTTAATAGGTCCTCTGTTGGTGTGGAACATCAGGGTGGACCACAACACCCAAGGCAGCTACATATTTTTAAATTCACCAGTCAGATGACATCTCACAAATATAGTTTTTCTAGTCCCACCATCAGTAAACAATACAAGTTTGAACTGAACTTGGGTTCTCCTTGGGCAGCCATCGTGTTGTTACTTCCAGAAGCATCTCTGGGTCCATCTGATTGAGAGCTCCAAATGTGATGAATCTGTTCTATTTTTTGAAAAATGCCTTTGAGATTTTAAAGGGGACTGCATTAAATCTATATATTGCTTTGGGTATATGGTCATTTTAACTATGTTAATTCTTCCAATTCATGAATATGAACTATCTTTTCATTTCTTTGTGTCTTCTTCAATCTCTTTCAACAATGTTTTGTAGTTTAAGTATATAGATCCTTCAGTTCCTGTGTTAAGTTTATTCTTAGGTTTTTATTCATTTGTTGCAATTGCAAATGGAATGGTTTGCTCCATTTCTTTTTCTGATATTTCATTTTTAGTATATAGGAACATGACAGATTTTGGTACGTTGATTTTGTAGCCAGCAACTTCACTGCATTGTATTGTTTCTAATAATCTTTTGGTGGAGTCCTTAGGGTTTTCTATATAGAGAATCATGTCAGCTAAAAAAAAGTGACAATTTGACTTCTTCATTCCCAATTTGGAGGCTTTTTAGTTCTTTCTCTTGCCTGATTCATCTGGCTAGGACTTCCAGTACTATTTTGAGTAACAGTGACAAGAGTGGGCATCCTTATTTGTTTCTGATCTTAGAGGAAAAGCTTTCAGTTTTTCACCATTGAATATGATATTAGCTGAGAGTTTCATATATGGGTTTATTCTGTTAAGGTACTTTCCTTGTATTGAGTGTTTTAATCAAATGGATGTTGTATCTTACCAAATGCTTTTCTTCATTTGTTAATATGAGCATATGATTTTTATTATTTTTGTTAACGTAGTGTATCACATTGATTGATTTGCATTTGTTGAACCATTCTTGTGCTCCTGAAAAGAACCCCACTTGATCATAATGTGTTACCTTTTTAATATATTATTGTATTCAATTTACTGGTATTTTGTTTTGAATTTTTGCATCTATATTCATTTGAGATATTGGTCTGTAATTTTCTTCTTTAATTTGCCCTACCAGGTTTTGATAGCAGGGTTAATATTGGCCTCATTAATGGGTTGGGAAGTATTTCTTTTTCTTCAATTTTTGGAAAAGTTTGAGAATAATAGATATTAAATATTCTTCGAAAGTTTGGCAGAATTCACTAGTGAAGCCATCTGGTCTGGACTTTTATTTTTTAGGAGTTTTTTGATGACTTTTAATCTCTTATCTTTGATTGGCCTATTTAAATTTTCCAATTTTTCATGATTCAGACTAGGAAGGTTGTATATTCCTAAGAACGTGTCCAGTTTTTCCTAGGTTATCGAATTCAGTGGCATATAGCCTTTCTTAATATTCTTGCATAGTACTTTGTATTTCTATGTGTCCATTGTAACTTCTTCTTTTCATTTGTGATTTTGTTTATTTGAGTCTTTTCTTTTCTTTTCCTTAGTGAGTCTGACCAGAGTATGTTGGTTTTATTTATCTATTCAAAAACCAACTTTTTGTTACATTATTTTTTCTATTGTCTTTTTTTTTTTTTCTCTATTGTACTTAATTCTGCTCTCATTTTTATTATTTCCTTTGTGATGCATTTATTTAGATTTTTCTTGTTTTTTTGTCTTTATTGAAATATAATAGGCAATTATTGCTTGCATTTACACTATACAATTCAATGCTTTTTTTCCAATTATAGTTGGCATGCAATAATAAATCAGTTTCAGTTTTTATAGTATAGTGATCAGAGATCCAAAACTCTCAAAGTGATCACCCCACTAAATCTAGTACACCTCTTCCCCCTCACATAGTACATTATTAACCATCTTCCCCATACTACACTCTACAACTCCATGTGTATTCTGCAACTATCCATTTGTACCTCTTAAACACTTTGACTTTTTTTTGGTCAGCCCAAACCCCCTCCCAACTAGTGCCCCTCTAAATATTTCTGTATTGTCTACGGGCATGCCACCCTGAACGAGCCTGATCCTGTCTGCTCTCGGAAGCTAAGCAGGGTCGAGCCTGGTTAGTACTTGGATGGGAGACCACCTAGGAAGATCAGGGGTCGGGCATAAAAATAAAAAAATAAGAGATTATAAGCTGACAAGGTCCTTGCAATCTGTAAAGTCAACCAAGGGTTGCCTCACCTAATAATAAACAAACAAACAAACAAACAAATACTCTCTGTTTAATGAGTTTATTCCACTTTTGTTGTTGTTGCTGATTTTGTTCTTTAGATTCCACATGTACATATACGTATGGGTGCTCCCTTTGAAGGTGAGTAACCGCTTTTTTCTTGCCTTTTTTAAGATTCTCTCTTTGTATTTAACCTTTGGACTTTTTAATTATGTTGTGTCTTTGTGTGGGCCTCTTTGGCTTCCTGGTTTGGGGGACTCTCTGAGCTTCCTGGGGTTTTATGTCTATTTCCTTCTTCAGGTTAGGGAAGTTTTCCATATTTTCTTCAAATAGCTCTTGAACATTTCATTTTTCTTCAGGTACTCCTATGACATGGACATTTTTACCTTTAATAGTGCCCCATAGGCTCCTTAAATTATTATTATAGTGTTGACTTCTTTTATCTTGCCATTCTGATTGAGTGGCCTTGACTTTCCCATCCTCTATGTAGGTCATTTGATCCTCTTCTTTATTCACTTTGTTTATTCCATTTAATATACTTCTCATCTCAGATAATGTGTTCATTTCTGAGTGATTCCCTTTTATAATTTCCATTTCCATTCTTATGTTTTTTATCTTTTTGTTGAAGTTCTCACTGAATTCATCTATACCTCCCACAAGTTAATTGAGCATCTTCATAACCAGTGTTTTGAACTCTGCATCTGTTAGATTGTTTGACTCCATTATTCCTGGTCTCTGTTCTGTTCTCTCATATGGTTCCTGCTTCTTTGTCTTCCCATTTTGGCTGCCTTTCTGTGTCTGTTTCTATGCACTAAGCAAAGCTCTTAAGTCTCCCTGTCTTACTAGTGTGGATTTGCATAGAAGATGTCCAGTGGCACAGTCCTGAGGGGTTCAGCTGCAGGCCAAATTTAGCCCAAACCTGTGCCCCTCCAGGGCCACCTATTAAGATTCAGCAAGCAATCCACAGGTGCTGTGCTTAAAGTTGCCTCAAAAGACCACACCAAAAACCAAGGCCAGCTGCCACCAGTGTGAGTCTAGGCGCTGCTCAGCCAAGGGCACTTGAGTAAGCGAGGACACACCTGGATGTGGCCTGGGTGGGGCTGCGAGTTGGGAGAGGTGGAGTTTCAGGGAATCTTCTGAGCAGAGCAATCTCTGTTATCCAGTTTGATGACATCTCCCGCTATGAATGCACAGAGTCCGCTCACTGGAATGGGGGAGGGCTCAGCAGAGGAACATGGATACCCGGCACTTCTATACAGGGTGAGTCTCACTTATGCCCTCAGTCTGACAACTCAGTGTCTCCCTGTAAATCCCTGGTGCTCCCTGCGCAGCCAAACCGGCACTGGTGCTCAGAGCGAGCAGGTCTGTCACTGAGAAGTCCCTCACAGACACGGCCCTTTAAGCGGTGTCTGCAGCTGCCACTGCCATAGCCTCTGTCCCACTTAGCCACTCAGGACTGGGCAGACTCACATCCTCACCCCATCCTACCTTCTACACTGCAGGGTGATTTCTTAGATTCACCCTAATGGTATGGCTTGTTCATCTAGATCCCAGGCGATTTTTCCTTGCTCTTTGCTCTTTGTCTCTGCCACAACTTTGATCTGGTGCCAGAGGGATGAACAGAGCCTTTGTCATATATGCCATATTCTTCCCCTCCTCAATGTTTCTTGTTTTTCAAGGCAGGCCTGTGATGCTATAAACCTCCTTGTTATCACTTCTTTTGCTGCATCCTCAAATTTTGATATGTTGTAGTATTTTCATTTGTCTCTGTGTGTCTTTCGAGGTCTTATGTTTATTACTTGGCCCAGCCACTGTTCAGAAGCATTCTGTTTAGTCTCCACATATTTATGGTTTCCCCATATTTCCTTTTGCAATTGATTTCTACTTTCAAAGGATTATGCTTGGTATGATTTCAGTCTTCTTAAACTTGTTGAGACTAGATAGTGCCTCAGCATATGGTGTCTCCAAGAGAATGTTCCATGTGCACGAGAGAAGAATCTACTTTCTGGTGTTCTGGGATGAAAAATTCTATAAATATTGATTATGTTCATTTGGCCTAATGTGTCATTTAAGGTTGATAATTCCTCAACTAATTTTTCTTTTTAGATGATCAATCCATTGATGTCAATAGGACATTTAAGTACTCTATAATTGTGCTCTTGTCAGTTTCTCCCGATAGTTCTGTTAGTAATTGCTTTATGGATTTCGGTGTTCCCAGGTTGGGTGCATATACATTAATAAGTTTTATGTCTTCTTGATGTATTAACATTAAAGTGTCCACCTTTGTCTCTTGTTACCTTTTTATCTTAAAATTTATTTCGTCTGCTATAAGTAAGATTACACCACTTTTCTCTGCACGCCATTTGCTTGGAGTATCGTCTTCCACTTTGAGTCTATGTCTGTCTTTGCAACTGAGAAGGGTCTCCTAAAGGCAGCAAATAGTCACTTTTTTTTTTTTTTTGACCCATCCACTACTCTATGCCTTTTAACTGGCAAGTTCAGTCCATTTACATTTAGGGTGATTTTTGATATATGAGGATTTCCTATAGCCATTTTATCTTTTGTTTTCAGGCAGCTCTGTGTCCCTATTGTTTCTTTGCCCTTGTGTTTCTGTCGGCTATTTTAGTTTGATGGTAGTCAATAATTTTTTCCTTTATCTCTTTTTGTTTGTTTTTGCCTAATTTCTAGATTTTTGAGATTACCATTAGGTTTGTGCAAAACAAATTTAATATGTACAACAGTTCTTTTTCTTCTGATTGAATCTTATCGTCATTCACCTGTGCAAGTTTACTTCTCGCCCCATTCCCTTTTTATATTTTTGTTGTCACAAATTATCCTTTATGCTCACAATTTATCTTTTATGCTGTGAGTTTATTTTTTAATGCAGTAACTATTGTCTTCTTTTTTTAAGTATTTTTTTTTACCTCCTTTATCCTTTATGTTAGATGTAAGCATTTAATACCCTATTCTGAACAAGGGTTGCAATTTCCTGCTTCTGTCTGTCTGCTATTTATCTTACTTGCAGTTTTATATCCTTTTGTCTTTTTATTTCAGATAGAAGAGCACTTTTCAGCATTTCTTGTAATGCAGGTCTTGTGGGTAAATTCCTGCAGCTTTTGTGTTGGAAAAGCCTTCGTTTCTCCTTCATATCTCAAGGATAACTTTGCTGGATTATTATTATTGGCTGATGATTTCTCTCTTTCAATATTTTTAACATTTGATTCTACTTTCTCTTAGTTGCAGGGTTTATGCTGCAATATCTAATGATAATCCAATGAGATTTATAAATTCCATCTTTTTTCCCTCTGGCTGCCTTGATAATTTTTTTTGTCATTAATTTTTGACAGCTTTAATATTATGTGCCTTCTTGGATTGAGATAATTAGGTGTTCTATCAACTTCTTGGATTTGAATGTCCAATTCTTTCCATAGGTTTGGGAAATTCTTGTCAATTATTTATTCGAATAAGCTCTCTGTACCTTTCTCCCTCTCTTCTGGTACCCATTATTCTTATATTGCTCTTTCTAATGGAATCAGATAGTTCTTGTAGAGTTCTTTATTTTTTTATAAGATTTTTCTTTTCATTTTCAGTTAACTATGTTACCAACTTTTACTGGCTCATTTAAAAGCGCACTTCTCATTCCAAGAAAAAGAATTAAGATGTAAGCTTGTAAATTTAATATAATTTCTAAATTTAGGGACTTAAGCTTGGCTATTATTATTTATTTATATAGTATTGACATTTACCTATAAATTTAGCTGCCCCTTTTTCTTCCTTCTTTACAAAACTCAAAATATATGTTAAGAATTAGCTGTGAAAATGACAATATTTGAGGGAATCACTTGTGTATTTATTTTTGTGTTAAAATCTCTATTTTGATGGTAGAGAACAGATTGGGCTCCTCAGACGGGAAAAACAGACTTAAGGTCATACTAAGTGGAAATATTTAGATTTGTGGGTCACCTGACATTTTCAAGATGCTTCTTATAGATTGGTGAAAAGCTCTAAAGCTTAGAAACAGAAACGAATTGAGAATTAAAAGCCAAATCATAGAAATGAAGAGCCATCTGACAAGTCTGTTATCTTCTCCTACACCTCTGATAAGTGGAAACAGATCCTGTGTAGAGAGCATGCCTTCTAGATGCTTCAGAGAAATGACCAGGAAGACAAGAGTCCCCGGATTTGAGGCTGGCCCACCCTCACGGTGTCTCATAAAGATTCTTTAATGCTGAGAAGTGACCAGATTTCACAGGAGACCACAGAGAAACAGCACGCTCCCGTTGGCTGCTATCACTGCTGTGCTTGACTGTGTTATCCTTTGAAAAAGAAAAACAATCAAGTTTAGTTACCTGGGTAACAAGATCACATTCTAGCACCTGTTTACCTGCTAGTGAGTTCCTTGATACTGTGAGTCAGACATTTTAGGGACGTTGGTCCTGGAAAGGCATGAGGAGGATGAACTCTTTTCTGAGTAATTTTGTAACAAAAGTTTATCCAACAGAGATATTTGGAAAACAAATTTCCTACTACCTACTAGGGAAGCATCCAGAAGCATTTTTTATTCAGGAACAAAAATATGTATTTGTTTAGAAGAATTTTTCAAAAGATCAGTGACTAGAGGAAATGATTCATCTGTATCTGGCTAGTATATTCCTCTTTCATGATTTTTTTTTTGTGGCCCCCGCCAGGCCTTATGTGGCTGTTGCCATCCTTGTCCCCAGGCCAAGTGCCTCTTTGTCAGGCTTAGGGCAACCTGGAGGGCTGCTTATCTAAAGCAGGTGCTCTTGTCCACTCTTGTCCCGTGTTGTCCAGATGGGCACACATCATCACCTACAACTGAGGAGTGCTGATTTTATTAACTAGCTCTGTTTCGCAGTACGCAGTTCATATATTCTGTAATCATGTTTGCCACTGCTTTCTTTTACAATCTTGAGGTAGAATAAATAACTGATATTAATATCATCCTACTTGAAAAGCTAAGCATATGAATTTTTTTCTGTGACAGTGGTCTTAGTTTTAGCCACCCAAGTCTGTTAGAGACCTGACCAGAGCTCACAGAGACCTAAAGATGAAACGATGACAGCTGGTAAAGTCGTTCTTTATAAATTCGAGTCATCTCATAGAATCACAAAATTGAAGACCATCTCACAGTATAAGTAAGTCCTGAAAGGAGAGTGACCTGAGCAGGGAGATTTGGCAGTAATGCACTAATAGTGCTAATGTCCTTTAATGACATCCTTCTCTGAGTGACAGATGTCTTATCCACAAATGACTTAAACGTATAATCATTTTATGAAAGCAGAGTGCTGAATATGCTTATTCAAGTCTAACATAATTGGAAAGCATCTCTAATGAAAAAAATAGACATTTTAATATTTTCATTCAATCTCTTTACTCTGCCGCAAATCTTCCATTTTATGATCACCTAGTGGGCCAGCCACATTCGACAATGCTGTGTTGTGTATTATAGAGCAATATCTCTCAAAGTGGATAATAAAGGATACTGTTTTACAAAAAGATTCTGTGGCTAAAGAAGTTGGAAGTTTGGATCAAACAAAGCAGAGTTTCATCACTTGTCTTTTGTTACTTTTTCATGGAAAAAATTCAGGAATTTTAGGGTCACTGTTTAAGAAAGGCTTGAAAATTTCTAAGGGACAACAGATACCACTACATATAGTAAATGGAACTGATTTAAGTCAAAATTAAATGAAAGGACCCGTCTATTTTTTTTGTTGTTTTGTTTTGTTTTTGGTAACATGAATTAGACCAGAATAAATTTACATTTTAATGAATATAAAATGTTTTTATCTCCAATAACGAGATGAAAATGATCAATCTTTATTTGAAGAAACTCAGAAAAAGTTATTTTCATGCCCTAGTGTCAGGCTCAAGTTTTGTGTTGTTGTCTGTTGTTGTGGCTGTTTTTAATTTATTTCAATTAGTTTCAAGTATACAGTACATTGATTAGATATCTAGATATTTTTAAAACAATCATCCCAATTGCCCCCCCCTCCCTGGCCCTCCACCTAGCCATCATATTAATGCTGACTGCATTCCCTCTGCCTTGCTTCCCATCCCCATGACCAACTATCAACTACTAATTTGTACTTCTTAACCCTTCTCCCAGCTCTCCAACTCCCCTCTCCTCTGTCTGTCACCAAATTATCCACTCTATTTGTATCTGTTTTTGATTAGTTTTTCTTTTTCCCCCCTCAGATTACTCATATAAGTGAAATCATATGGTATTTATCTTTCTCTGTCTGACTTATTTCACTCAGCATAATCATTTCTAGTCCATGTCATTGTAAATGGTAGGATTTCATTTGGGGGGGGCTGAGGAATATTCTATTGTATACATGAACCATAATTTCTTTATCCAATTGTCTGTTGATGGGCATTTAGGTTGCTTCCATATCTTGGCTATTATAAATTGTACTGCCATGAATATTGGAGTGCATAGATCTGTACGAATTACTGTTTTGGTTTTCTTTGGATAAATACCCAGAAGTGCAATTGCTGGATGAAAAGGTATGTCCATTTTTAATTTATGAGAAACCTCCAGAATGTTTTCCATAGCAGCTGTACCAATTTGCAATCCCACCAACAAGGTATGAGGTTCCCTTTTCTCCGCATCCTCACCAACACTTGTTGATTTTTGATTTATTGATGATAGCCATTCTGATAAGTGTGAGGCGGTATCTCATTATAGTTTTAATTTGCCTTTCTTTGATGATTCGCGACCTTAAGCATCTTTTCATGTCTATTAACCATCTGTATTTCCTCTTGGAAGAAATATCTGTTCAGGTCTTCTGCCCATTTTTCAATCGTGTGTTTTTTTTTTGCTGTTGAGTTGTATGAGTTCTTTATATATTTTGAATATTAATCCCTTATCAGATGTATCATAAGTGAATATCTTCTCCCAAACAGTAGCTGTTTTTTGTTTTGTTGATGGTTTCCTTTGCTATACAAAAACTTTTTAGTTTGATGTAGTCCCATTTGTTTATTTTTTCTTTTGTTTCCCTTGCTCAAGGAGCTATATCGAAAAGAAATTCCTGTTAGTAATATCAGAGTGTTTACTACCTATGTTTTCTTCTAGCAGTTTTAAGGTTTCGGGTCTTACATTTAAGTCTTTAATTCATTTTGAGTCTATTCTTGTATACGGTGTAAAAAGTCGGTCTCGCTTCTTTTTTTGCACGTATCTGTCCAATTTTCCCAACACCATTTATTAAAGAGACCGTCTTTACCCCATTGTATATTCTTACCTCCTTTGTCATATACGAAGTGAGCGTATATGTGTGGATTTATTTCTTGGCTCTCTATTCTGTTCCATTGATCAATATATCTGTTTTTATGCCAGTACCATGCTGTTTTGATTACTGTAGGCTTGTAGTATAGTTTGATATCAGGTATGATACCTCCAACTTTGTTCTTTCTCAAGATTGCTGTGGCCATTCAGGGTTTTTTATGGCTCCATATAAATTTTAGGATTATTTGTTTTAGCTCTCTGAAAATTTTCTTGGTATTTTGATAGGGATTGCATTGAATCTATAGATTGCTTTGGGTAGTATGGCCATTTTAATGATGTTGATTCTTCCTACCCATGAACAGAGTATATGTAAACAGGTCTTCTACCTTCTTGGTTAATTGATTCCCAGGTATTTTACTGGTTTTAATGCAATTGTAAATGGGACTGTTTTCTTAATTTCTCTTTCTGAAGTTTATCATTGGTGTAAAAAATACCACTGACTTATGAATATTTATTTTTTCACCTGCTACTTTACTGAATTCATTGATCAGTTCTAACAGTTTATTGGTGGAATCTTCAGGTTTCTCTATATAAAGTATCATGTCATCAGCAAATAACAAGAGTTTTACTCTTTCTTTCCAATTCGGATGCCTTTTATCTATATTTCTTGTCTGATTGCTGTGGCTAAGACTTCCAGTACAATGTTGTAGAGGAGTGGTGAAAGTGGGCATCCTTGTCTTGCTCCTTATAGCCTCAAATTTTTAATGAAGGTTAAAGTATCTGGTATCTTCTAAGGAATAATAGTAATTTAAAATAACAATTGTCTTTATTTTTTGAGAAGTGTAAGATTCACAGCAAAATTGAGAAGATACCCATATGCCCCTAACCACCACCACTCCATCACACACACACATAACCTCTCCCACTATTAACACCCCCACCAGACTGGTATGTTTGTTAAGATTAATGAACCTATATCGTCACATCGTCACTCCAAGTCCATTGTTTACATTACATTCTTGCTGTTGAAAATTCTATGAATTTGGACAAGCGTATAATGACATGTATCCGTCATTATGGTATCATGCAAAATAATTTCATTGTCTTAAAATCCTCTGTGCTCCTTCCTCATATTTATCCCCTTTTACCCCAAATCCTAGCAACCACTGATCTCTTTACTGTCTTCATAATTTTACTTTTTCCAGAAGGTCATGCCGTTAGAATCATACAGTATGTGGCCTTTTTAAAATTGGCTTCCTTCATGGAGTAATGCATTTAAAGAGTCCTCCATAACTTCTCATGTTGGTAGCTGTTTTCTTTTTAGTACTAAATAACATTCTATTGTCTAGATGTACCATAGTTTGTTTATCCATTTACCTACTGAAGGGCATCTCAGTTGCTTCCAAGTTTTGGCAATTATGAATAAAGCTGCTATAAATATCCATGTGCAGGTTTTTGTGGATACACATTTTAAACTCCTTTAAGTAAATCCTAATAAATGAGAGTGGTAGATTATGTGGCAAGAGTATATTTACTTCAGTAAGAAACTGCAAACTGTCTTCCAGAGTGACTGTACTATGTACACTCCCACCAGTCAAGAATGTGAATTCCTGTTGGTCCACATCCTCATCAGCATTTGGTGGTGTCAGGATCAGAACTTTGGTCATTCCACTAAGTGTGTAGTAGTATCTCATTTTTGTTTTAATTTGCAATTCTTAACAACCTATGATGGTGAGAATCTTATCATATGCTTATTTTTCACCTGTATAACTTCTTTTGTGCAGGGTCTGTTTAGATATTTTGCCTATTTTTAAATCTGGTTGCTCGTTTTTTTGTTGTTTGTTTTTGTTTTTGTTTTTACTGTTGAGTTGTAAGAGTTCTTTGTATATTCTGAATAAAAATCCCTTATTTGCAAAAATATTTGCAAATATTTTCTAATGGTTTATGGCTTGTCATCTCATTCTCTTGACACTTTGTTTTAAGAGCACAAGTTTTTACTTCTAATAAGATGCAGTTTATCAATTATTTCTTTTATCATATATTGTGCCTTTGGTGTTGTATCTAAAAAATCATTGCAATATGCAAAGTCATTTAGATTTTCTCCTATGTTGACTAGTTTTTATAGTTTTATAGTTTTCCATTTTATATTTAGGTCTGTGATTCATTTTAAGTTGATTTTTGCAAAAGAGTAAGTTCTGTATCCAGATCCATCTTTTTTACATGTTATATCCAGTTGTTCCAGCACCATTTATCGAAAAGATTATCTTTGTTCATTGTATTACCTTTACTCCTTGTCAAAGGTCAGTTGACCATATTTTGTGTGTCAATTTCAGTATACGATTCTGTTCCATTGATCTGTTTGTACATTATTTACCAATACACACTGTCTTGATGACTGCAGCTTTATAGTAAGTCTTGAAGTCAGGTAGTGTCACTCCTCCAACTTCGCTCTTCTTCAGTATTGTGTTGACTATTCTGTGTCGTTCGTTTCTCTATATACCTTTTAAAATCATTTTGATGATATCCACAAAATAACTTAAAATTTTTATTAGGGTTGTGTTGAATCTATACATTAAGTTAAGGTAAACTGACATCTAAACAACATTGTCTTCCTATCCATAAACATGGAATATCTCTCTGTTTATTTAGTTCTTTATTTCATTCATCAGCATTTTTACAGTTTTCCTTTTATTTTACATAGATCTTTCACATATTTTATTAAGATTTATACCTATGAATTGTGGGGGGGAGGTGTTAATGTAAATAACATTGAGCTTTTAATTTCAAAATCTACTTGTTCCTTCTTGGTATGTAAGAAAGTCATTTACTTTTCTAATAAATTGTAATTTTAGAAGTACTGAAATTTATTTAGAGAAATTCTCACCTTTGTGGAATATGTCAAACAGTTTGTGTCAAACAGTTTGGAAAGAAGCTAAGTCCCTGTGTCAACAGTGACCTGTCCCCATGGTCATTGTTAGCCTGCTGCTATGCCATTGTGCCGGATGTTCGAAAAACAGACTCATAAAAAAGTAGCTTCTGGCACTTGAAATACATAGTCCTAAAGCTTCAAAAAATGGATTTTCACTTAATGCCTGCTTTGTGTAAGTAATAAATGCTGACACATTTTTAAAATACAGAAAGTGTAAAATAAAAATTTACTAACTATAGTACTAAATTGATGGTAAGACAGTTAAAGTTTTTTCCAGAAAAAAAAAAGTCTCATTCTTTGTAGTTGTAAGGACAAGATCATTGCAGAGAAGATAAAGAGGAGAAGTTGTGGAATTAAAAGTCTACAGTGAGAAAGTAGGAAAAAAGTTTCCACTAACAGAATACGTGTTCCATTTCTTTCTTTTGCAGTTTTTGGTTTTGGCCAAATTAAAACATAAAAATATTTTCGCCAAAAAAAACATTAAAAAATTTCATAAAAAGTAAAATAGTAAACTATATGACTTTGATTTCTTAAATGAAAGTGAATTTTAATGCAAATTCTAAGAAGGGCATAATCTCAGAATTAAGGGTAGGCCTGTTTAGTTGAACACATTTGGGTTCATGAGCAACTTATTAGATCATTCTTCTTCTCTTTTCCATGGGGACTGAGACCCTCGCTGCCCTTAGGCAGGCATCTGGGAGTCACTAACTACATAGCTCAGCCAGCACGGCCAGGAGCTTGCTGCGAGTACATTCTATGTCACATTCTCCATACACTCCCCTGATGCTTCTTCAAGGTCTTCAGAAGGCATTCGAAGGCTGATTGAGAAGTGGAAGACCCTGGGAAAGGGATCACCAGAGATCCATGAAGGCTGCAGACTTGAGAAGTGTGTACAATAATAACCTGGGATCAGTAAGGGAGCCTCCCCTCCACCCGCCCCGGTAGTGCATTGGGATTAATGGACTCAGTGGTGGGTGGAGCAATAGTGCCAGCTATAGCAGCAGTTACCCCTGATTGAGCACCACTGTGTAGCCCCACTGCCCTCTTTATTTCATACTGCAGCATTTTCCTCCAAATATCCAAACATAAATATTTTTAATTTTCTTGAAATAAGCTGGATCCAAAATAGACCATGAGATCTATAGTAACATACCAGAGTCATCAAAATAACAAATGTTGCATTCACCATTTGGAAACTCCTTTGAATAATTAGCATAAGATTGAGCTTTTTTGAGTATTCTTTGGGACTGCTGATAATATAGAACTGAATTATCCAGAATCATCTGAAGGCATCAGTAATAAATAACAATAGAGTAATGACACATTCACTAGTCTAACTTACTTTGTATGCTTATACATAATGTACAATTTTGTAAAATGGACGTCTTTGTTGAACCACTACCACCACCACCCACTGACCAGGGATGTAACTAATGCTGGTGTTGAATAACGTTTAAAGAATAGTAATTTCATTTTCTTACAGAGTCAAAGGAAATTGCATTATTAATTCAAACAAGTGAATCATTGAGGCATTTCATTAATTCATAAAGATAAAAATGTTATGAAAATGAAAAATTATCACAAATATAATTGAATTGGGGGAGTTAATAAAATGTTGAGCTTAAGCCTCACTTGATTCACTCGTTGTTGAGAACAGTTCATTATTTGACTTGAAAGTTCTAAAAAAGTATTCAATGGACCATGACCTGGAAAAAAGACTTGTGTTTCTTAAGAGACTGTTATTTGTTTGACTTTCTCAGGTTCATAGAATAAGGAGGAGGATTGTTGATTAAATGTTGATTAAAATTCAAAATTTAAACAATATTGCACTTGTCTGGAAACAGATGGCACACACAAATGATTACAAAAGAGCCTTTAACAAAAGAACTTCTCATGGGGTGAGGGCAGGGTTAACAGGACAGCTGAGGGAGATGGGCACCTGGGGACCTGGGGATTAGCGACTGCAAAAAGACAACTCTACCTCCAGTTCTGAAGGTGCAGGAGAGGGCATGTGTTCCTGGGGTCAACCAGAGCTTGCTGTGTTTGAAGCCTTGTCACACTATAACATGGCCATAGAAGAATCCAGCAATTGCCAGGATTGCATACATAAAAGGATGAAGAGTAAGTACCCTGGGCTCTCTGTTCCTGCCCCCCTGCTTCCAACAGCACTTCCCACTGGCTGAAGACGCATGGTACCTAGAGATCACAAGAGCCCAGGTGAAGCTCCAAAAAGGCCAGCTCCCCATAGTAGAAATGGATGTGGGATGGCTTAGGGGTGGAGAGCAAAGAAGAGCTAGTCAAACGTTTCTTGGAGAAATAGCAGAGTACTGAATGTCATATGTGTTTGTACATTAATCTTCTGGTGACTTTAAAATGCTTCCCGTTTAACCAACAAAGCTTTAGTATATATTAGTAAGGAAGGCGCTTGACAACTCTGATGGGGTCCCTCTCCTTGATATAAAGTCTTGACGTTTTCCTCCATTTATAGCGCTTTTTCTGTGTTTAGATCATTACCAAGCTTAAATAATGGCTGAGAGTCAGTGAGATGAAAAACAAAACAAAACACCAAGGAAAGGGCAGCATTAATGTGGAGAGATCAAAAATTTATGAAAATGAAATGTCATAAAAGAAAAGAAAATTATACATCAAGAAAGCAGATTATCTAGCAGATGAGAAAGATTAAAATGATAAATCTTTTTAACAAAGTCATTGATGAGAATTTTACAAAGAAAAAAAGGTAAGAAAACAAAAATGGATTATAGTATACAACTAGAACATAGCAAGGGCTTTATAATATATGACAAAATTAAACATTAAGTCAATAAATTGTTATAGGTTGAATTGTGTCTTCCACAAAACGATGTTGAAATCCTACTTGTGAATCCAGTACTTGTGAATTGACTGTATTTGGAAACTGGGCCTTTGCAGATGATCAAAGGAACTAGAGGCCATTATGGAGAGCACTAATCCGATAGGACTGTGTCCTTTTGAAAAGAAAATATTTAGACAACAAGACAGACACCCACACAGAGCGATGCCTTGTGAACGTGACGACAAAGATCACAGTGATATATCTACAAGCCAAGGAATGCCACAGATTGTCAGCAAAATCACAGGAGCTGGGAGAGAAGCTGGAAATGCTTTCTCACAGCCCTTAAAAGGATTAACCCAGCCAACACCTTGACCTAAAACTTCCAGCCTCCAGAACTGTGAGACAATAATTTCTGTTGCTTAAACCATCCAGTCTGTGGTAGTTTGTTACAGCAGCCCCAGCAAATTAATGCTCTGCCTTTACTGAAAAAGAGGCATAGCTAGCAGGCAAAATAGCACTCATTAGCCACTGAAACACTGACAGATCTGAAATACCTTTCTGCTGATATATTATCGTGGGGAATAAGGTTGTAAGATATCCAAGAGAGAGGTGTTCAATCAATAGCCAAGTTATTTGTGAAAACAGCATCTTTAGCTGTCATTGCATACCCAGATGAAGGATGTGTGAAGAATTAGTCAAGACAGAAGACTAATTTAATTTTAATGTTGAAATCAATCTCTTTAGAACATAGAAAATGGTTGTAAGTAAGAGTCTACATTGTTTGATCTACTGCATACTGTTTGCACCACACAGTAATGTTTTGCAGCAGACATGTCATTATTTCACATACTCTTGTGATGACTAACATAGTAGGGGAAGGGGGTGTTAGATAAACCTGTCAAAGTGAAGCTGGATATCAGGAAAAAGCTCAGTGAAGTTATAAAAATCTTGCAACTTGCTCTCAGAGATGTGGTCGTCACAAATGAAAGATTTTATTAGGCCAAGGTACTATTTTCATGGACGCATTGACGAACAAAGGATGGTGGGAAAGACTGTGAATTAGAAACTTGAATAAAGTATCATCTCATGGTTTTTGATAAAAGATTATACTTTCAAGAGAATACCATTTGTTATTTGGATTAATCATGTTTATATATTTTTTTTTACTAGTGTAACATTTTCTTTTTTTTTTATAAGCATATGCATAATTTGGCCCTGGTAAAATACTTGTTGATTAAAACTTTGCATTTAAATTCTGCAAAGACTTTATATAAAGTATTTTGATAATGAATATGGACAATCAGATAATACAGGGTTTTTTTGGCATTAATATAACCAAGAAATGTACGATTGTCATGAAAAAGCTTAGCAGAGGATCAAGAAAGATGTTCCCTCTATAATGTCACCATATGATCATGTATAAAATAAATAAAGCTGAATTTGTTTTAAAAAGAGCTATTCGACGAGATAACCTCTGTTACAGTAAACCCTTATAAACAGAAATGCTTGGTTGTAAGTAATACCTCAGAAATTATTACTCATGTAACTTTAAACTTGATAATTAAAACTATACTCAGTTTTATTTTCTTCATCTGGTAAATTTAAAACAATATCCAGAATATACACATAAACTTACACACACAGACACACACATGTATGTGTCATACATATACATGTGTATGTGCATGTATCATACATATACATATGTATGTGTGTGTGTCCAGAAAATATATAAAAAAGTCATCATGAGAGAGAAAAAAAACAAATAGCCATAGTGAAAGCAGAAAATAATAGAAAATTGTGACGATGGATGTTAGTAAGATAGACATTTCCTCTTAATAATAAGAAATTAAAATTATATGATATGATTTTTTATTCAGAAAGTGAGCAAAATTTTAAAAATCTGGCAATAGCAGGATTTGACTTGGATCATAGAGAGATAGAAACTCTCACACACTATCTTTTGAAAGGCAATGGAACAATGTCTATTAAAACTGAAAATGTATATATCTTACTCTCCAGCAATTGCATTTCTAAGTATCTACTCCAGAGAAATTATTTTTCTCACGTAATAATATGTTTATATACCTTTCTCCAAAAATTAATTATATATTGTTGCAAAAAGTGAAATGTTTAATGCCTGGAAAGTATTGCAAAAAATTTCCATTCAAAGATGCATGCTACCTTGCTGATTAAAGTTACTACCCAAGAATCTAGTCTGATAGCAAAGACAGAAAACAAAGAATGCAGAAAAGAAGCAGAAACACAATTTATTCTTTGTGGTGTTGAGTTCCAAGCATTTTTACAAACACCTGCAGTCTTATACCGACCATCAAAATTACCAGAAAACAATCAGTTCCATCACTCCCCAAATTTCCTCCTGTTGCCCTTCATAGCAAGCTACTTGTCCCATTCTCAACCCTGTCAACCACGAAGTTCTCTGACCCTATAGTTTTTCCTTTTTCAGAATGTCCTATATGTGGAATTCTATGGTATGTAGTTTTTTCAGCTTGGCTTCTTTCACTTAACAAATGCTTTCAAGGTTCAACCATGCTGCTTGTATGTCATCTGTTCCTTTTTGTGACTGAATTGTATCCTATTGTATGGATATACCAGGATCGGTTTATCCACTCACCCATTGAAACACATTTATGGGTTTTTTTTTTGCCCCAATTTTTAACAATTAGGAATAAAACTGTTGTAAATGTTTGCGTAAAATAACAGAAGTACATCCAAACACATTTAGTATTTTGAGGCAAACTCTTCTAGTAAAATATGATTCTGAAATTGGTTTGCACAATGAAGTGCAGCCATGTAGTATTTAAAGGGACTTCAAAGAAAAAGATGTCAAGAAGCTAAAAGTTCTGTGGGGTGCAAATAAGCAGTAAATCATCCTTCCAAGAACCTTCCCTGTTACCATCAACTTTGGCTTTAAAATGAAATTCATTTACCCACTTCTTATACGTAGATATGTTTTCTGTCTTAAAATCAGCACTGGCAAGATTTTTTAAAAGATACTCAGAGAAGTTCATTGCAACCTGGAGAGAATCAAGACACTAATTAGTAAGAAAAAAATGGGTCTTTGCTCCAAGAAAAAGAATATTATTTCAGATGATAAATTTTTATTTGGTTTTTTAAGAGTAGTAATAAATTAGAGTCATGGGGGGGAAATCGGTGTTAACAGATTTTCACTTTTCATTATCAAGAGGAGAATAGTAATTTTTCTCAGTGTATTAATAAGATGTTAGCATAACTATTATAAGTATCAAGGAAGCTTTTGCTTTTTAAAGTGGCACTAGTAGCATCACAAAAATGTGAAGTTCTCAGTAAGAAAAGTATGAATGAAGAAGATGGGCGAGAGGTGGACAGTTGTGGAGATCTTTGGACAGAAAACAAATGTGAAAGAGAGAACAAGAAAATAATGGGGAAGGGAAACAGGGACACACTGTCCACCACCAAGTAAATTTAGGCCTGATTCAGCTAAATGCACCTTGAAGTGGCCTCATTTATTTCCATGGTGGGCTACTGGGTTTTTCTTAGGGTAAATTTCTGTATTTCCAGATCTACCTGACCTTTCCATTTAAATATTCCCATCTTTGTCTCTTCTGTAAGCTTAATGCCCACTGTCTAGTTCTCAATCCTCCATTGATGTGGGCAAGACTTGGAAGAAAGAGAAAGGGAGAAGGAAGAAGAGAGAATATGCTTCCACAACCTCTTAATTTGGAAAACTGTGTCACAACCTGGTCTCATATTTTCCTTTCTTATTTTTTGCCCATCTATCGCTTCTCTCTCTCTCTTTTATCTTTAGATGCAATGACTTGATTTCCTTATTTTGACTTAGTAGAGACCTAAACAACTAACTTGTCCTGCCTCCTAATTATTGCCACAGAGCCCCTGCTTTAGGATGTTATCAACATATTTAGAGTAAGTTTGCTATTTGATACTTTGCAGAATGTATCCTTCTGAGAACCACTTCTATACTAAAAGCTTCACTGACATATCTTTTAATGCTATGCGATTTGCCAACTGTTGCCCCAACATAGACTATCAGAAAACTTGTGGATCAACGTCACCTGCAGTTAGGAAGCATACTACTTTGAGGAACTTATACAAGGAACTCATAAGTTGTAGTGTCTGGACTTGAGTCATTTCAAGAGCTTTGTCAAGACAGGGCACTCACTTAGATTTAGGATTGGTGGAACTAGACAGACGGAGATTTCGCAGTGAGTCTGCATAAGCAAATCCTTCTTTAATAAGCAAATTGTTTGAATTAAGCAAGCTATTGCTTTAAAAGGAGAGTTATTTGTCTAGATAAATTGTAAAATTTTCCTGAAGAAAATAAAAAATTGGTTTGAACTGTCGTATTTCTCGGCAAGAATTTCCCCAAGCAAATGTGAGTTTATGTTGATAAAGGTGATCTTAGTCCTCATATTGCTATTTGGTTGGAATATGTTTCAACGCACTAGGGATATTGAGAACATACATGGTCCTCATTAGTGTCATATATATGTGTGTACTTCACAGCGGGAGGGCTTCTTGTCACAGGAATGACTCTTCACCCCCCCCCATTATTAAATCCTTGGAGAAATTTAACCCATAAAATCACCAAAAAAAGAACTTAAGGAATAGTACTTTCTTCTCAACACTGTTTTGGGCCTTTCTTCAGAAAGAGCAAGAAGAATCTCAAAAATATTATTATTAATTATTATTATTATCATCATCATTATCATTATATATAACAAAGAGGCTTTGAGGTGGGGCCTTAAACTGTAATTAATTGCCTTTGATAGCCTTCAGGGTGCATGTATGATGAAGGGGACATGGGTGATGCATAAAGGCAGATACTGAACCATTGGCTGCAGTACACTGTGATGGATTACATGAGATCATCCAGAAAGGAACTCACTAACCAAAGGATTCACCTTGAATAGCCATGTGAACTCAATACTAAGAGAAATAATGTTTTACTTCCTTTCTTTAGACAATTTTGCAATATTCAGGCTGATTTTTTTTTAAATTTCAACACCACTAATCTTTAGGGAAATGCAAATCAAAACCACAGTGAGATATCACCTCACACCTCTTAGAATAATTATCATCAAAAAGACAATAAATAACAAGTGTTGGCTAGGATGTGGAGAAAAGGAAACCCTTGTGCACTGTTAGTGGGAATATAAATTGAGGCAGCCACTATAGAAAACAGTATGCAGGTTCCTGAAAAAATTAGAAATACAACTACCATATGATCCAGCAATTCCATTTCTGGGTATATAAACAAAGGAAACAAAATCACTGTGTCAAAGAGATATCTGCACCCCCTATTTCATTGTAACATTATTTACAATAATCAAGACTTGGAAACAGCCTAAGTGCTCATCAATGGATAAGCAGATACAGGATAAAGAAAATGTGATACACAAAACAAGCATGCACGCACACACACACACGCACACACACACAACCACATCTGGTATATTATATATTTGGTATATATAATATAATATTCCTTTTATAATATTCCATTATATAAATAGATAATGGAATACTATTTAGCCATTAAAAAGCCATATGTGGCAATCTTGAAGGTGTTATGCTAAATGAAGTAAGTCAGACAGAGAAAGATAGATATTGTATGATCTCATTTGTTTGTGGAATCTAAAAAAACAAAAACAACATAACCAACAAATCAGAAATGAAAGAGAAATTACAACAGATATAATGAAAATACAAAGCATCTTATAAAAATTCTATGAAAAATTATATGCCTCCAAATTCAAGAATAGAAGAAATAGACAAGTTTTTAGAAATATATAACCCTCCCAGACTGAATCACAAAGAACTAGAAAATATAAAGAGACTGAACAGCAGTAAAGAAATTGAAACAATCATCAAAAAACTCCCAAAAGTCCAGGGTTGGATGGCTTCACTAGTGAATTCTACCAAACATTCAAAGGTGATTTAATACTTGTTTTCTAAAACTGTTCCAAAAAATTGAAGAAGAGGCAATATTTTCTAACTCATTTTATGAGGTCAACATTACCCTGCTACCAAAACCTGGTAAACATAACAAAACAAACAAAAAAGACTACAAATCAATATCTTTGATGAATACAGATGCAAAAATCTAAACAAAATACTAGCAAATCAAATACAACAATACATTAAAAAGATTATACACCATGATCAAATGGGCTGCATTCCAACGGCACCGGGATATTTAACATACACAAATCGATTAATGTGATATACCACTGAAACAAAGAATAAAAACCATATGATCATCAGTAAATGCAGAAAAACATTAAACAAAGTACAGCACCCATTTATGATTAAAACACTTAATAAAATGGGTGTAGAAAGAAAGTACTTCAACAAAATAAAGGTCATATATGACGAATCCTCAGATAACATTATATTCCATGGTAAAAAACTAAAAACCTTTCCTCTAAGATCAGGAACAAGACAAGGCTGTCCACTATAACAACTATTATTCAATATAGTGTTGGAAGTCTTAGCTAGAGCAATCAGGCAAGAGAAATAAAGAAAAGGCATACAAATCTGGAATGAAGAAGTCAAATTGTCACTTTTTTGCTGATAACATGTTTCTTTATATAGAAAACCCTAAAGACTCCACCAAAAAAACTATTAGAAAAAAACAAACAAATACTGTAAGGTTTCAGGATACAAAATCGATATGCAAAAATCCATAGCATTGACATAGACTAACAATGAATTTTCAAAAAAATAAATGAAAAAACAATTCCTTTTGCAATTGCCACAAAAAGAATAAAATACCTAGGAGTAAACCTAACAAAGTATGTGAAGGACCTATACACTGAAAACTATAAGGACATTATTAAAGAAATTGAAGAAGACACAAAGAAATGGAAAGATGCTTCATGTTTTTGGATTGAAAGAATCAACACAGTTAAAATGCTTTATTACCCAAAGCAATATACAAATTTAATGCAACCTCCATCAAAATCCCAACGGTATGTTTTTTAATTAGAACAAAAAGTCATCAGATTTGTATGGAAGCACACAAGACCCCCCAAAGCCAAAGAAATCCTGAGAAAAAAAGAACAAAGTGGAGGTATCACACTGCCTGACCTCAACTTGTACAAAGTGACAATAATCAAAACAGCATGGTATCGGGAGAGAAACAGGCAACACAGACCATTGGAACAGAATGTAGAGTCCAGGAATAAATCTTCATATATATGGGCAAATAATTTTTGACAAAGGAGACAAAAACATACAGTGGAGAGAGGAAAACCTCTTCAATAAATGGTGCTAAGAAAATTGGAAAGCCACATGCAAAATAACGAAAATAGATGCTATCAGTCACCACATTCCAAAATTAGCTCAAAATGGAACTACGACCTGAATATAAGACCTGAAACAATAAATAGCATAGAAGAAAACAGGAACTAAACTCATGGACCTTGGACTTAAAGAGGATTTTATGAATTTGACCTCAAAGGCAAGGGAAATAAAAACAAAAATAAATGAATGGGACTGTATCAAACTAAAAAGTTTCCGCAGAGCAAAAGAAACCGTCAACAAGACAAAGAGGCGACCATATGAATGGGAGAAGATATCTGCAAACAACGCCTCCAAGAAGGGCCTAATATCCAAAATATACGAAGAACTCATACAACTCAACAATAAACAAACAATCCAATTAAAAGATGGGCAGAGGACCTGAACAGACATTTCTCCCAAGAAGACATGCAAATGGCCAAGAGATATATAAAAAGATGTTCAACCTCAGTAGCCACTAGGGAAATGCAAATCAAAACCAGAATGAGATACACCTTCACAGCTGTTAGAATGGCTATCATCAACAAGACAATATGAACAATGTTGGAGAGGTTGTGGAGAAAAAGGAACCCTCATATACTGCTGGTGGTAATGTAAATTGGTACAGCCACTATGGAAAACAGTATGGAGGTGCCTCAAAAAATTAAGAATAGAGCTACCATATGTTACCAATTCCTCTTCTAGGTATCTACCTCAAAATTTGAAGACATTTATTCGTAAAAATATATGCACCCCCGTGTTCACTGCAGCATTATCCACGATGGCCAAGATGTGGAAACAACTGATGGACACCGAAAGATGATTGGATAAAGATGTGGTACATATATACAATGGAAAATTACTCAGTCATAAAAAAGATAAAATATTGCCATTTGTGACAACATGGATGGATCTTGAGATGATCATTTTAAGCAAGTAAGTCAGACATAAAAGTTGAGAACCATATGATTTCATTCATATGTGGGATATAAAACTGAAAGCAAGAAATGAACATGACACACAAGCAGAAACTCATAGACACAGACAATAGTTTACTGGTTACCTAAGGGAAGGGGTGGGTAGGGAGATAGATAGGAGTAAAGGGGGTCAAATATATGATGACAGAAAGAAATTTAACTTTGGATGGCGAACACACAATGCGATATACATATGAGGTATTATTGAATTGTATACCTGAAACCTATATGATTTTATTAACCAATGTCACCCCAATAAATTTTTAAACAAACACCATCAAAAAAAGAGATCAGATTTGTGGTTACCAGGAGTGTGGATTAGAAGAATTGGAAGAAAGTGGAAGAAAGCTACATACTTCTGGTTATAAGATAAATAAGTGCTGGGATGTGATATACAACATGATCACTACAGGTAATGGTGCTGTATGGTACATTTGAAAGTTTTTTTAAAAAGGGCATCCTGAAAGTTCTCATGATAAGAAAAAACATTCTTTCCCTCTTTTTTGTTATCTATATACGATGATGAATGTTATTTAAACTTACTATAGTAATCATTTCACAATATATGTAAATCAAGTCATTATGCTGTACACTTTAAATTTACAGTGTTGTGTGCCAATAATATCTCAATAAAACTAAAGGAAAAAATAAAATAAAAAGACTTCAAAATGTTGCTTTCACACATATGTATAGGTATTTTATAGGTCCAAAAAATCATTGTGATTGAATAACTAAAATATCAACGAGTCCTAATGTGTGACGACTTCATTGTAATGTGCTTAAGAGGAAACCTTCTTTCAAGCTAAGGACAGTTCTAATACTGTCATGCTCATTCATCTACTCTCCGAGTGAGCTTAGAAATATTAGAATTTGTATTATGTGTTTTATTAAATGTTAAAATGCTTCCTTCTCCTTTCCCTGTTTCTGCTATCCTTCTTGTTAATGTTCTTACTTACTAATTTATGAGGGAAAATAATTTCACATGGCAATTCCATTTGTAACCATGTTTTCCAATGTGTTACCTTTGTGGTGAAAACACCACAAACAAAACGACATCTATTATGAGTTGAATCTTCTGTCATGGGTTCGTGGCCTTTGAATCCCAAAACTATAGCCAGAACCTATCATGCTCAATGTTCATTAAAATCAGGTAAGAATTTGGGGGAATCTGGGAGGACTTGGCACCTCAACTATCTTTACTGCATCTATGCGTTGCTTTCTTCTACAGTTGCTGTCAGAGCCCCACCACCCTACCCCCATCCCACTCTGATCCTTGTTGGATTGAATGGTGAGAAGGAGCTTCCTCTAGTCTTCTCTGAGCTTACATTTTATTAAACTGGTATTTTCTATCCTGTAGACCCTTCTCAGTGTTACTACAATATACTCATTACTCATTCATTGTTTAATCTACACAATATTAACTGAACTCTTGCTTTGTGCAAGGCAGTGTGTTAAATGCTAAGCACACAAGGGCTAGCAAAATAGACTCATTTCTCCTCTCCCCTCTAAACAGCTTAGTCTAGTGAGGGAGGCACTGAGTAAGCAGACAGCCACTTGAGCACACAGCAGTCAACAGGGATCATTGTGACAGAGGAAAATCACTAGGTGTGGGAAGAACTTAGAGCAGGAGTGACCTGATCTGGCCAGTTTTGAAGGTGGGGTGTGTGTGTGGAGGGAGGGGAGGCTCTAATGGTGCCACGGTGAGAGGAGATGTGGAGGAGCAGGAGAAAAGGATGGAGGTGCTCTCCCCAGGCAACACCGAGAATAATAAGTTCTAGCAACTGAGAAAACGTTTGTCTATCTTAGCTGTTTCAGCAGGAACCTAGAGTCATGTATCATACAAACAGAGGAAACATGATGTCAGAGTCCATAGCACATGGTCCCTAAAGTCGTTCATCTTTCCTGGTGTCGATCTTTCTCCCAGTCATCTCAACATGGCTTTAGCCGATCCTCAGTCTAGGTAGCTGCTCCTCTGTCTCTGCTTTGCCAGTGCTGGCAGTGGTCTCTATCAGTCACTTCTGGGGTCAGCAATGCCTATGTCCTGGCCAGGACATGCCTTCACAGTGTGTCTCCGGCATCCATAGCTCCAAGCAGGAGCCACCTTGTGTGACCAGTGTATTAGTCAGAGTTCTCCAGAGGGACAGAACCAAGAAATTTTGTTCATTCACTTTAACAAAACTTCCTCTACAAGTTTTATCACTTTAGAGGATCTACTACAAAATATTATTTTCTGTGGAGTGCTTCACTCAAAAAGTTAAAGAGATTTATTCCCATTCTGAACTCCTCCTTGTTACCTGCGTAAGCCAGTCATTCGTAGTGGAAGGTAGATTCACCTACTCATTTTCAATTATGGTGGCAATCTCCAAAACCTTTTTTTGAAATTAATAATTTCCAGAAGATACTCATTCTTTTAACGATATATGTAAACAGTCAGAACATAGCTTAAGGTTCTGTCTATCATATCCCTAAGCTACTTTACAGAGACGTGTGGACTACTTAGGTTACTTTTGGGTCAGACCAGAGCATGATGTAAATGCTCACTGACCAGGATGCTAAAGCAATGGGACACTTCAGTCAGAGAAAGTGCCCCATTAACAGACAAAAGGAACACGCACACAAGCCAAACAAAGCAAAAGTTCATGTCTTCTAATATAAGGAAAAAAATGTGCTTAAAATAGTAATCATGCTTTATTATAAGATTTTACCCTTAGCTTTTTTAAAACACACATAGAAAAAGTTATTATTTTAGAAATGTAAAACCACAAAAATATTGCGGTAAGATTTTCTTTGTATTAAATCTTAAAGAGTTTTTACAGAACTAATAGAAAATGACTGACATAACAGACAACATCTTGAAAACAGCTTCGTAAAAGTCAAAAGAACATTTTTAAGGTGTTTATTTCTCAATGTCTCTGCCACTTAGTTATTTTTCTTTCTCTTGAGTGTGATTAGTCAGTTGGACTGAATGTCATTCTTGGAGGGGGGAACCCAAATAAGGCAAATACTCTGAGGTAGGGTAGGCAGGACCAGGGGTTGATTTAGTTTATCCCCTACTGCTTCTAAGCCCTTCTAGAAGAAATATTTCATAGATGCTTCATTACGGGAGGGTTTGAATGAAGAAAGCAGAAGGTTCATGCCTCTAGACTGGGTCCCAAGGCAGGAGGAGCATGGGTCTCACTCTGCCTCCCGTAGTGGGTCACCTGCTAGAGCTTTACACTCCATAACATGACTCCCACCTCCAGAAAAAAACGGATGGGAACATTTAGGAGTTCTCACAGATGTTTAACAGGGGTAACTCCAAATTCTTCAAAGCATCATCATCTACGCCTTGACGGAAGTTTTTTCAGTTATCCTCCAATCAGCAAGAGTCAGCTGGCCTTGTCACCATTGTCAAGTGCAGCACAGAACCCTCCTTCCTGGCATCTCTCATTATTGCAATTTAAGCAGAAGCGAGGGATTATTTGATACCTGTCTCTCCACTATGCCATAACATGTCAGCTTCTGCTTAGTGCCTGGCATTTGAAAATACTTTATAAGTATTTTTCTGCAATGAATACGTTAATCAATTAGAGACCATCAGGCCTCCCTCCTGAGCATCCATCCTGCATCTCAAATCCCATGGCCACTTCTTGTTCTCTTTCCTGTAAACTGCCCTTCCCCTCCCCATCTTCTCACTACCCAAAGTTTCCTAGACTTTGCTGGCAGACAAGCTTTCTGTTGTGAGAAATGCCTGTAGTTCTGGCGGGATGCCTAGTGCTTGGAGCAACACAGTCATCAGGAGCACATGTGGACTCACACAAGGACACATTGCAGGGAAGGTGCGTACACCTGACCTAATACATGTGGACTTACACAAGGTCGCATTGCAGGGAAAGCACACACACCTGACCTAATAGATGTGGACTCGCACACAAGGACGCATTGCAGGGAGGGCGCACACGCCTGACCTATTCTGGGACGTCTCGCTCTAGGGACAAGGATATCACAGTAACAAGAACAAGAAAAGATACTTAAGAGGAAATAGCTGAGAACACAGAGGTGGCTTTGAGACCGGATCTGGGAACGAGCTGTCGTTTGTATCCAGCTAATATCTACTGACTTCAGAGTAACAGGTTCTTAACTACAAAGCCGGCATTACTGTAGAACTTGATAAAAGGCCGTGGAGACAGGGGTGGGGGATGCTAATATTGCCAATCCTCCTCTCCCTTATCCATGTTAGTGAAAGCATTTCCAGACTCCGACTCTTCTTCCTAACCGTCTCTGCAACAATTTCCTGAAACACAGTTGCACCAGGTCATTCCAGAGCTCCTCCAATTCTGGAGCCCAGTCTCCAACTTCCAGGTCCTGCCATCCCCTCTCAGCCCTTCCACACTCCTCTTTCTACACTCCAACATGAGTCAACCTGGACTATTCATAGGAACTTCCACAAATGCCTTGTAGTGCCTATTCCGTCCCTTGGTCATGGCATTCTTTCTCCTTTGAGTCCCCTTCTCAGCCGGTTATAATCCTGTCCAAGGTCAACGCCCAAAGCCTCTTCCTCAAATAAACTTTCCTTTATTAGTCCTGTTGAAAATGTGATTCCTTCTCTGCTTCCTCAGTGTATCCTTTTTTGTTTTCTATTGTAACAAATCATTACAAGCAGTGGCTTAAAACAACAAAAGTTTATTCTTCAGTTCCGAAGGTCAGAAGTTCAAAATGGGTTTTATTAGGCTAAAATCAAGGTATTGACAGGGCTGAACTTCTTTTGGAGGCTCTGAAATAAAATCTCTTTCCTTGCCCTTTATAATTCCTGAAGGTGATTCTGTTCCTAGGTGTATGGCCCCTTCCTCCCTCTTCAAAGTAGCATCTTCGAATCTCAATCTGACTCTGATATCTGACTCCCCTTCACTTTTAAGAACTCATGATTACATTGGGCCGCCAAATAATCCAGACTAATAGCCTCCTCTGAAAATCTTTAATCACAACCACAAAATCCCATTGCCATGTAAGGTCACATATTCAGAGGTTCCAAAGACCAACATGCAAAACTCTTTGGGGAGGGGCCATTTGACATCATTGTAATATCTCTCCATTGTAATGGCTCATAAGGCATTCCACCTACTATTATAGTTACTTTTGTGGATGGTTTACCTCCCTTACAAATTCTTTGAGGACAAAAATCAGGCCGTATTTATCTTTCTGCTCATAGCAGTGTGCAGAGTGGACACCATGCTCAGTGGACAGAGAAGCTTATAGCCAAGTGAAATGCTCCTGTGCTGAGCTGGAGACTCAGGAGTAAATGCAGGACACGTCTGATGGATCCTCTGACCCGAAGACCCTGTGTAAGCAGCATTTCTTCATTGGCCACAGTTTCCACCACTGCCATCACCAACCAGTGCACTTAAAGAGCTGAAGAGCAGCAGCAAAGCACATCACTCTGTAGATATGTCCTCTCATTTGAATGAGGATACGAAACACATTTTTTCTCTTATAGAAAACTATGCACTCTATGTGTATAGATTATTATGCACACTGTGGAATGTATAACATAATTCAAAATAGGGAATAAAAGTGTTTTCTCACAAAATTTGGAAATGATTCACTTTAAAAATTCAAAGTTTCCCTCTCTACCTTTGATTTGGACCAAATTTCTTTGATACATTGAATAGCTCTTCATCACTGTGCAGGGAAAGAAAGATAACCATAATCAGGCTCCCTCATACACCCTTAGCTCACTTCCGAGGGGAAGAAAACTCAGCACATCTCCCCTATGTAATCGTGTGCAGGGCGAATTCCAAGCCTAGTGGCATGTATCAAAAACAGTGAAGACCAGCTTCTAATTTCCACTTTGATTTGTAAAGAGCTTGGAAGTTCTCATTCCCATCCTCATAACAAGAAAAAAATATGAAAAAAAAATTAAATGAACTATACTTCTTGGATCTATCAGACAATTGAGGGTAGAGGGTAAACTAATGTCCCCAAAGAGAGGTGAATACAGAGAAACACAGCTCACCAAGTGTAGAAGCTTCTGGATCCAGGAGCTGGTAGGGAGCAACACTGAATAGCTCACAGAAAAGTAAAATGAATGACAATAATGTTATAAGTGACAGGAGGCAGGACTTATGAATATTACAGGAACCCAGCACTGCACGTGAAACAGTATATATAATATTATTTGAAAGATTATTGATATTAGTTGTAAATGTATACTACAAACTCTAGGGCAACCAGTAAAGTTTTAAAAATTATAAAGAAAATGGAATCATAAAATGCTTAGTTAAAACTGGATAAGCAGAAAAAGAGAAAGATAAAAAAGAAATAAGTACAAAAAATATTTAGACATGGTAGATGTTCAACTTTAGCAATAATCACTTTAAATGTGAATTATCTAAATACGCCAATTAAAAGACACTGCTTCTAACTTGGCAGTGTGCCACTGTTTAACCAGTGTGTAAAACACACCACCAACATGCAAGGGGGGCCATGCCATGGGCTGGAGAACTGCTGCCCTGTGAGGCGAGCCATGCTCTTGCTGGAGTAAAGAGCTATGTCTCAGTTGTCTACAGCTCCCTGCATTTTCTTCCAACTGCCTGAGCCTTGTACCCCTTACCTCAGAACCGTGAATTCACAGCAACACACTTGGCGTAGTCACGGTAGTATTTCCAGGTAAGAGAGACATCTGCCCGGCCAGAGGACAGGAGGGACATGCGGTCCCCACAGAGCATGTGGTACACCGTGGTGGCAATATTGATGACTTGTACCCCACATGAGCCTTGGGAAGCAGTTGACAGGTCTCCAGTAAGTATTGAGAAGGTGCTCCACTCCTTGGAGGAGCAGCTGCCAAAAAAAGCTCTAGCTATGGCCTGCCTGCCAAGTGGGCTAGATGCTTTTAACAGCTCTGAAGCAGAATATGGATGAGGCTCTAGCAGAAGCCGTGCAGGTACAGAAGTTTTGGCAAAAGGCAGGTGCTTTGGACGCAAGGGTACAACTGGAAGCTGAGCTCCAAAGAAGTTTACCCTCGGAGTGACCCTCAAAGGCAGTGAAATCCCAGAGCATGTGAGTAAATGGCAAACATGCTGAATTAGTGCAGATTATTTGTAAACTAGGCATGCAACAAGCTATGTTTAATTTGAATACACAGGGATGGGATGATGAACAGTTTACAACTGGTATATGGGACTTAAAGTTAGGGGCTGCCCCCTCTACTGTTTTTAGCTCATTGGTTGCTATACTGGCTCTTTATGTGGGGAAACGTATACATGAAGTGACTACAGCAATGGCTGCTCTGGGGATGTAGAGGGGAGATGCTGTGAAGGCTGGGGCAGAAGTGTCAGTGTAGTAACGTCCAGACCCCAGAGGACGAGAAGAAAAAGAAAGGCTCCGGGCAAGGTCCTGTTCCGGTGACCCGAATGCAAATGTGAACTAATTTGCTAGCTACAGGAGTTGATCAACAAGATAGACCGCCAGCCTAATGCAGTGTTGCTAGGATTGTGGTGGCAGTTAAAACCCGAACAGCAATTCAAGCATGGGCAGAAATCTCTCACTGAAGGAGCTAGGCCTGTGGTGTCAAAGGACTTTTTGAAATCCCAAGACTCTCTATTAACACTATAAGATTAGGGAGAAGGCCGAGGTGCCCATTTGGAGGGGTTAGATGGACACTGGAGGCAACATGTGGAATTGGCAATCCACTGGTCCCCAAACAACGTGCAAAGAGTCGTAGCACTGGTGGATACTGGGGCCGACCACAGTCTTATCTATGGAAATCCAGATTCCCTGGATCAGTCATCTATGTAGAGAGCTACAGCGTAAAGACTATTGAGACCAAAGGTGTCACTTTGCTTCACTTTGCCTATTCGCCCTCACATCTGTATAAAGTGCATGCTTCTCTGGTGCCGAAGTATATCCTAGGGGTGGATGTGTTGCAAGGGCTCAATCCGCAGACCTCAGCTGGTGAATTCCGTCTGTGAGTCTGGGTGGTGAAGACTGTGGTGCGGGGACATACTCATCACCCGCCACATAAGGTGCCAAGACCATTATCAGTGTTAAGCAATATCGCTTGTCTAGTCGACATGAAATCGGGGCTACGATCCCGGAACTGGAGAAAGCTCAGATTGTGCGTCCCACTCATAGTCCTTAAAATACCCCCATGTGGCCAGTGAAGAAGTCTGATGGCTCATGGAGAATGACTATGGGCTATCGGGAATTGAATAAAGTGACTCCCCCACGGCATGCAACAGTACCATCCATCCATAAACTAATGGATCAACTGACTACAAAGCCGGGAGCATACCACTATGTCTTGGACTTGGCTAATGCATTGTTCTCTGTAGAATTGGCTCCTGAAAGCCAAGACCAATTTGCCTTCACGGGAGAAGGAAGGCAATGTACTTTTATGGTACTACCCAAGGCTACTTACATAGTCCAACAATTTGCCATGGGTTGGTAGCCCAGGATTTGGCAACCTGGACCCAACTAGCAGAGGTGGAATTGTTTTATTATATTGATGTCACATTAACCTCTACTTCCCTTACAGATCTAGGACAAGCAGCATCGGCACTGTTGCAGCATCGGAAAACATGTGGCTGGGCAGTAAATGCAACCAAGGTTCAGGGACCTGGCTTATCTGCCAAATTCTTGGGTGTTGTCTGGTTGGGTAAGACAAAAGTTATCCCTGATGCTATAATTGATAAGATACAAGCGTATCCACGGCCCACTACAGTTAAGGAATTGCAGAGTTATGTGGGCCTTGGGGGTACTGTAGAGTGTTTGTGCCCCACCTAGCACAGCTAACATGGCCATTATATGGCCTGATCAAAAAGAGAGCTAATTGGGACTGGCATGAAACAGTAGAGAAGGCATTTACTGCACCCAAGCAGGTGGTGCAGCAAGCTGTGTGTGCGTGTGTGTATGTACACATATGCACGTGTATGTTTTTTTTTTTTTGTCATTGCCCCCAGGCTCCTACCTTCCTCAATTGCAGAACCAGTTCTACACTGATTCAGAGCTCCTCCCTCCCAGTGATGTTGTGTGGACTCTGCAGACCAGCACTGATTTGGTTCAGCTCCTGGTCATGAATTTGGTTTTCTAAACCCTGCTGCTCACACCTGTTGCTCAAGGCAAGCTGTTGGCTCAGTTAGCACCTGCAGTTGGTCCCTTCTTGTTTTACGAGTGAAAATTCCTTCTGTCTTGTAAAACACATTCCCCTTCTTTCTTGCATGAACTGACTTGATGACCACAGTCTGGCGGACATTGGCTCCATGACTTCAATCTCACTCATTGCTTTCCTCCCCATTCTTATCCATGGCATTGCGAATTTTGTTTAAGAACTCAGCTATTTCTCTTCGTTTTTCTTTTCTGTATTTTACCCATTACAGTAGCATATTTAGAGGAAGGCGTTCATCTATGTGTTAATCTACTGAATCATTTTTACTAGAATTTCCTCTAAACAATTTTAAAAAATAGATGATGACAGTTATTATCTTGTTTAAGAGTTCTTTTGAATATAAAAATTTACTTCATATAATGATATAAAAGATCTGTATTTTTATTTTTTAAGATGCTTCTTTAAATCATTTTTGTCTCTCACGTTTTAGAAAAATATTTAAGACAGTTAATACCTTTTGAGTCTATATAACACATGGCTAGACATAGGAAAATATCTAGAGCAATTTCTGGTACATAATGATCATTCAATATGTGTTAGTGGCTGTTGCTATTTCACACTTAGCTACATGTTAAACATTATCATTTAATCCTTAAGACATCTCTATTAACTACATACACATCACTATTTTCATTTTGTACATGATGAAATTGAACTGCCACTTGAAGAGTTTAGATAGATTTTCCATGATCCAGAAATAGTATAAAAAAGTTAGAATATGAATTTACGTCACCTTTCCTTTTTTTCCCCACTAAATATTGGGATATTCTTCTGAATCAACAAGTCGTGATGGTCATAAAATAAACAGAATCTTGCCACATTTTCAGATACTGGTGGTAAAAACTCAAGGTCCAATGTTTTTACATATGTGCCAATATTTATTTCACCTGTCCTCCCGGCAGACATGACTAATCAATCATTGCATTCTTCTAAGTTAAGATGAGGCTTTAGGCAGCTGGAATGAATTAACCAGATTTTATAAAAGGAATAAAAGCAATTTTTCATTCCTGCTCTAAATAAACCACCATGGACTGAATGCGTGAGGAAGCAAATGGCTTCTTTACAAGAGTTTTTCATTTTCAGAAAGCTTAAACCTACTTTATAAAGTCTACTTTATAAAGAACAAAAACTGGAACAATAGAGTTTTTACCAAAAAATTAAAAGTTATACAGTTCAATCATAATTCTTTGAAAAAATGCCATGTCTAATTTGCTGTCTAAAATTTACTGATTATTTTACGTATGTTTGAAGTGAAGTAATTGATTCCAGTGTCTCCCAAATAATTGTTGAAGAAAAAACATTGCTTAGAAGGAAAACGTATTCAGGTTACTTGGTAATAAGAGATTGTGAAAATTAGCATAACCAAAGAATATGTGCGGGTCAAAGAATGTCTTAGAAAATCAGAATCATAAGGAAGAGGACACTGCAGAAGGGCAGAACTTTTGTTTTTGTGACCACATTAGAAACGTGACTTAGCATCTCAGCAACAGCTGACCTACTCAGTTCCACTTAGGACCTCACTCCAAACTGCATATGTTCCTTTTTTGTTTTGTTTTATTTTAAAATTTATTTCTTTATAGTTGACATACAACATTTTGTTAATTTTAGGTGTACAAAGTAATGATTAGATATTATATACCTTACAAAGTACTCAACATGATAAGTCTAGTAATCATCCATCACCATACATAGTTATTACAATATTATTGACTACATTCCCTATGCTGTACATGATATCCCCATGACTTATTTTATAACTGGCAGTTTCATGTGTTCCTTGATTCATTGATTCTACTAACCAACTCTGATATGTTTCTCTATCTCCTGTCTTCAGCCATCTTTTTTCATCCCTGAGTGTTTCCTTTTCCATGATAGTTAAGGAGTCTTTCTCATACCACCAATCAGATTCCTTTCTCCTGTTAGTGTTTTTACTAAGGCACTCAGGATGAGCAGTGGTCCTCACATGGGAGTCTTTCAATTCTTTATGCCATATTTTTATAACTTGCATGTCATGTCTCTATTCTTGCCACTGACCTCTCACAGGCTTCTAAGCTCTACCTGAAATTAATTTTACTAGATTTTCCAGAAGGGCTAATACAAGTGGAGAATCAAGATATTGATCATCCAATGGAAAGGGAGGAAGAAAACCAAAAAGAGAGGTGGAATGACACTGGAAACGAGGTACTTATGCTTCTCCTTCTGTCCAGAGACTCTGTTCAATATGGACAGGGTATTTTGCTCTTAATGACTCTGACATTTTCATCAATCAAGAATTATCAAGCAGGAAGAAGCATAATTTCCAAAATTTCTGGGAATACAGTTGCTCTGAAATATTGTTATTACATTTTTCAGATTTCTCAGTGACTCATTCTTGTCTACATTTCTTAAAATGTCATGAAAAGCTTACAGAATGTGGTCCCCTCTCTCTCTGGTCCTTTTGCTTGTCATCATTTCCATAAATGCTATGCTTCACCACTTCAAACTTCTCTTGGCATACTATTTCCCTGTGTCATGTTTTGTTTACTCGCTCCTCATGCCTCCATTCCTTTACACCCATTTTCATGAAATGCCCCTCTTGGGCTCTCCCACTGCATCCTTCAAGACCAAGTTCAAATGTTCTCTCACCTGAGATGCCTTCTC
>PUFA01000946.1:0-75435 GCA_003508835.1 Eonycteris spelaea | reverse complement strand
CTTTTATGAACTTTTATTCATAGAAATAAAATGGGTTCTTTACCAGAAAAAAAGAGGAGAGCATGTGGGCAGATAAAAATTTGTATCCACTTCAGGTAGATATTCTGAAACTATATGTGAGGTCCTTGGCAAATTGAAATGGAATCTGTCTTTGAAACACAAAGAAAATATGAAGATGTGACTATCAATATGTAGTGACTTATAAAAGTAGACCATGAAATGGTTTTAAGATTTGCAAGAAACAAAGATCATCTAAACTAATTACAGGGACATTACTATGGTCTCTGCTGGCTCAGAGAAATCAGCCATTGACTTTCAACATAACAGTGGTCTTCAAAGTGAAGTATATAAACAATTCTCTTGGATATGAGAAGAAAAAACTATTTATAATTTATGGGATGTCGTCAACATAGTTAAATTTATAAAAAACAGACCATTAAATAATGGAATCTCATCAGTATAGATATGGTGTGTGACCCAGAAACTGTTTTATTTTACAGAAGTTCTTTGATTATCCTGTGACGAAGTACTTAAGGAATTGTAGAACTTAGAGATGATTAAACTTTTTTTTTTTTTTTTTTTTTTTTTTTTTTTTTTTTTTTTTTTTACTAAAAGTAGGTATTCCAAGTGTGCCAATCTTTACTCTGATGACAAAAGGCTCTCAGTAATGTGCTACCTAGAATGTACTTTAAAAAGAATAAATACTTCATCAACACCTTCCTTCAAAGGAAAAGTTATATTTTAACAATAATGAAAAGGGCATCTCATTTTCAAAGAAACTCTCACTATGGAGAGATAATCACTTTAAAAAGAAATGTTTGGAAATATCTCTAACATTATGTGACTTTACGGCTTAAACTGTATGTCACCTATAAAAGCAAATAAAACACATGTATTTGTGTCCTTAAAAGTTTGAAAACACAATAGAAAAAAGACAAAAATAAATTATACACAGAAAAATAAAATCAAATGTGTTTCAAACATGTGAAAAATTCTCACTCACATTTAATAAGGTATTAAAATTAAAACTACATTGAGATAGCATTTCTTATATATGCTGACAATGAAGTCTGTTAACTTGGTGTATAGAAATAAGGACCATCTTAAATTTCTAGTGACTTTGTAAAATGTCACAACGACCATGGAGTTATTTGACAATATCTAACAAAATCAAGGTTTTTTTTTTTTTTTGGCTCAGCAATTCAACTTCTAAGAATATACCTTGAAGATATAATGCCAACAATATGAAACATATGCACAAGTTTATTCATTGTGGATTATTTGTAATAATAAAAAAATATTGGAAACAACCTACCTATCCACTCATAGGGACTGGTTGAATAAACTATGATGCACAATGAGGTAAATGCAGCAATCAAAATTTAAAAAGGAAAAAAGGTTGCTTATTTTTACGAAAAAAAATAAGAAGTGCAGAAGGACTAACTAGAAATTTTACCTTAAACTAAAATAAAAAAAAAAAAAACAAGGGTAGGGTGTATGAGGAGGAAGGTATAGAGATAGTATTGACTTTTTGATTATACAAATGCTAATAAAATTAAATCGAAAAGTAAAATATCATAGTCCATACAGAACAAATGATTATTTAAAGTATTTTTAACCCAGTACTCTGACTGTACATCCTTAATTGGATATATTCTAAACACAAAAAGAACTGCAAACAAAAGCTCAGTAGGTTTCCTGTTATTAGTAATATTGATTATGATTTTAAAAACTAATTTAAATATGTTGTAAGATAAAGTAAATAAGTGTATATGTATGTATATATGTGGTTAGTTGTTAATATTGTCAGAACAAGAAAAGGAGATGCAAGAGAAAACTCTGCAGTTTCAAAAAAAAAAAACTGAAAGCTGTTGTGGAAAACAGAATGGAGTTTCCGCAAAAAAAACTAAAATTAGAATTACCATATAATCCAGCAATTCCACTTCTGGGTATATATAATATATATATATATATATTATATATATATATATATTAAAAAATTGAAGCAGGATCTTCAAAGAGATATTACACATCCTCGGTCATAGCAGCATTATTCATAGTCAAATTGTAAAAACAACCCGAGTGTCCATCCAAAGGCGAATTGATAAAGACAATGTGGAATATCCATATAATGAAATGCCTTTCATCTTTAAAAAAAGAAATCCAAAAAAAAAAAAAAAGAAAAAGAAAAAGAAAAAGAAAAAGAAAGAAGGGAAATCCTGTCACATGTTATGATAGAGGAAATGTGAGAACGTGAGGACATCATGCTGATGCTGGGTAAAAACAAGCTAAACACAAACGGACAAATACCGTGTGATTCCATTTATATGAAACATCTAGACTAGCCAAAATCACAGAAGTAGAAAGGAGAATGGTGGTTGCCAGGGACTGCAGAGAGGAAAAAACAGGAAGATGTTCAATGGGTATAGAATTTTAGTTTTGCAAGATAAAAAAGTTCAAGATATTTGATATACAACAATGTAAATACAGTTAACACAATTAAACTTTGAAGTTAAAAATGGGCAAGAGTGTAAATTTTTATGTTTTTATCACAATTAAATGTTTTTAAAAATAAAATGAAAATGTCAGTACAAACACACAATTTTAAAAAGTATTCTTCTTAGTCCTAACTGTAAAGATAGTACTAGAAACAACAACAACCAGAAAGCATTAACATATCCAGTGTACTTCTAAATTCAATTCTCCCATAAAAGGAACCAAGGCTCCTTGAAGAAATAGTGTTGTAGGTTTGAGCAGGGGAAGTGCAATGTGAGACTGAGACATTTTGTGTCATAAAGACCAAGGAGGTGCTCAGAAACTAATAGGGACAAGTCGCCTTGCAAGGATTCAGGGTCCCTCTCGAAGTTCCTACTGGCCATATTTGAAACAACTTGAGCATTTAAAAGAATGACTGTAATTAATTGTAATACCCTGCATAAATTAAAATCCATTAGTCCATAATGATACTTACTCCTCCAAAAAAAAAAAAAAAAAAAGAGAAAAAAAGAAAAAGTTGGATTAAAGGAGGACTCTCTTTTATAAAGTGTCAGTTAATAAATTAACTATGAAATAAAATATAGATTTAGAAAAACCACTATTTTGGTAAACTCCAAGGTAATAATTGATCAAGGCAAAGATCATTAATGCATGCTAAAGCAATTAGGTAAAAGGTTTGCTGAAGAAAAAAAATATTGGTTATACAGAAGTGCACCTAAGGGAAAGTGACTTCACAATGGAGAGATCTGAAGGTCACCACCTTAAGCAAATGATCAAACTTAGTGTCACTAGCAAAGGTATATCCAGACCTAATGTGCCTACCAATATGATGCAAACTGAATTAAACAATATAAATTTTTGAAATATTCTGTAGACATATTTAATCTTAATCTAATTGAATTTATAGAGGCCTTACTTCTAGTTATGAGGAATACATAAGATTTTAAAGTTGAACAATACCAGGAAGAAACAATCAGACAAATCCAAAGTCCAAAGACATTACACTGGACACCAGTCCTGGGCCCTTAAAAAAGTAAATATCATAAAAAATATATACAAGATGAGAGAAGCTATTCTTTCCTAAAAGAGGCTAAAGAAACACACAAAATTATAATATATGAACCTAGATTGCACTTTGATGGAAAAAAAAAAACTATACAAAACATTATTGGGACAATTGAGAAAAATTTAATATGGAGTACATGTTAGATGATATTAAAGCATTATTGCCATTTTTCTTAGGTGTGATTGTATAATGATTATTATGTTGGAGATAGAAGCTGGATATTTGAGCAATATACTATAATGTCTGCAATTTCTTTCAAATGACTAAAAACAAAAATAAATAAATATATCAAACTAATTTAACTAAAAACCTTTACAAAATTGGTAGTTGGAATTCAGTATTGAATATCAGTATTTAGTAAATGCAGCCAACAGCACACTCTTTTCACTTGGACCTATATAATTTTGTGAAGTACCTTTTCAACTATGACAACCACTAAAACCAACTATGAAAATATACTGAATTTATAATCAGACCATTAAATCACTGTATCATAAACTTTTAAATCAAGAATTTAAAGTAATGAACTATATACAGTGACATTACTCTTACTAAAACATAATTATGTATAACATTTATAATAACATATGAGTGAGAACAAAAAGGTTTTTTGTACCATTAAAAATAAAATATAGAGCATTTTCAGGTATTTTTATTTCAACTTTATCTCTTTTTTTCATTTTTATTTGAGAATATGCATTAGAATGTGCAAAATTATTATTACACAAGTATGCTGTGGTTTGCTCAATCCAAGACCCATGGATCTAATTGAGATGAATTGTGAGCCTTTAGTAGCCTCTCTACCATGCAGAGTTAGAGGAGATCAGTCCTGAGCTCCCAAAAGAGGCAGTTTATAAAGCCTAGAACCACACCCTGGCTAACAAGTAAACAGATTACCACACCCTGGTTAACATCAAAACAAGTAAGAAGATTACAGAATCAGAAGTTGGCCGTTAGCATATCTTTGAGCAGATTACAGAAGCAGAGTAAATCCTTAATGCCGGTTTACTGGAAAATTTTTCACCCTTAACAAGTACATGAACATTCTTGAGATTCATACCAATCAATACCCATTTAATCTATTCTTGATTATTATTTTCATTAAAGGTTTGACTGGCTTGAGTGGTGCAATATGAGTTAATATATAAAGAAGACTAAGCCCTTTGTGTGAACGAATCTTGAAACATATGAAGTTTTGATAGAGAACTTAACATAGTACTACAAACTCAGTGGCTTAATACTGTTGTGGTTCGCTCAAATCTAAGACCCACGGAGCCAATTGAGATGAATTGTGAGCCTTTATTAGCCGGCCAGCGACTGACTCTCTACCACGCAGGGTTAGAAGAGATCAGCCCTGAGCTCCCAGAATAGGCAGTTTATATAGCCACCAGCACATCCCTGAGCAGATCATCACACCCTGGTTAACAGAATCAGAAGTAAATATTTAATACTGGCTTACTGGAAAATTGTCCACCCATAACAATACAACTGAAACTTATTCTCTCACAGTTCTGGAGGTTAGAAGTCCAAAAATCAAGGTGTCGGTAGGAATGTTCTTTCTGAGGGCTCTCTGGAAAAATCTTTTCCTTGCCTCTCTCCTAGCTTTCTGACCATGGTGGGCAATCCTACAATCCTTGGTACTCCCTGACTTTGTTGTGACACGATGAATTCTAAGACCCATGGACCCAATTTATATGAATTATGAGCCTTTATTAGCCAGCTGGGGACTGACTCTCCACCATGCAGGGTCAGAGAATCAGCCCCCAGCTCCCAAAAGAGGCAGTTTATAAAGCCTAGAACCACAGCCTGGTTAACATCAAACAAGCAAGCAGATTAACCACACCCTGGTTAACATCAAAAGAGTAAGCAGATTACAGAAGCAGAAGTTTGCTCACTTGAAAATTTTCCACCCTTAACAGACTTGTAGATGCATCACTACAAGGTCTGCTGCCTCTGTCTTCACATGGTTTCTCCTTATGTGTCTGTGTCTTTTCTCCTCTTTCATAAGGACACCAGTCATATTGGATTAAAGGCCACCCCTAATCCAGTATGATCCCATCTTAGATAATTACATACTTCAACAAACCTTTTTATAAATAGGTCATGATCTTAAGTGCTAGCAGTTAAGACTTCAACATTTCTTTTGGAGTGACATAATTCAAACCTAACAGAACCTAACTGATGCTTTCCCCATCTTGTTTTATGTAGTGATTTTCAATTTTAGCAATCCTTCCATAATTTTTCCATCCACTCATTTTGTAGAGAGATCAGAGAAGAAAGGGGGGGGGCAATTTGTTTGAAGACATATTTTGTGGTGTGATTCACATTACAATACTTGAACTAAAATGATTATTTGAGACTGCTGTAATTGTTACATGTCATATTATGAAATAAATATTTATTCTCCAAATAATAGAGGTAAGGACTATGAGTTGTATCCTTGAGGTTTCCTAATCGACATTATAAAGCAAGATACTTTTTTTATTAAATTTCTGTAGTCTTTAAATTATCAGCTTCATCCTTTAGGACTATTATAATTCTTGTTTCTCTTCAGCCAATCTGATCCAACAGGTACAGTGTCTCTTTAAAATGACTTTCTAAAGATTATTACCTTCAAGTTCTGATTTACCTTCCTTTAAACTATGGATCTTACTTCCTTTGATGTGATATATTTCTACATTTTACTTCAAGCCAATAAATTTTAAGGCTCATTAGTGTGTGACATGTTTAATTGATCGGATGCATCTGTAACTGCATTCCTAATAGAAACATTAGGCTCAAGCTAAAAGGAATAAATGTTTGGTTTATTATCCTCAGTTTTCTAAACGATGAAATGCAAGCATGGATTCCTATATCTCAGTCTGCTTCAAGTGTTCTGTTGTTTAATATGGCTTCGATTTGATAGGCAGCAGGAAAATACGATTTAACACACAAATGTAAAGAAGAAAAACATCTTCTATAAGAATAAAGCCACTATGGTGGCTACTGAATAAAAATTAAGTAATAACAGCAGAATTTATGGGGGAAATAGCATAAAATAGTCTCTTATTCTTGAACCAAAAAAAAAAAAAGAATCACACTTTTAAAAGGTAAGATTATAATGGTTGAAAAATGACTGCTAGAAATGTTATTACTTACAGTAAATTACTGCTTGGCTATGCCCATGAGAACATGGCTATGTCCATGGGAACATAGAGTGTTACCATAGGAAACATAACATTCTAAACAAGCTTTCTGCTTCTGTAACCCTGCTTACGCACCTGACCTGTAAGTTGACAGGTAGTGAGTAGAAGAAAGATAGCCCTTTGTGTTTAGACAGAATGAAGAATGAGATTTTGGGCTTAAAAACCCTGTACCTCTACATTTCAGGGCTGCTTAATTTGGGGTCTGCGTACCCCTGGCAGACCCAGCTGGCTGAATAAAGAGTGTTTCCTATAACTCACTGAGTTCGGTGGTCTGTGTGTCTTTCAGGGGCTGGTGGCTACAACATTTGGAGGCCCCAGCGAGATCTCAGGGATGACCCTGAGATCAAAACTAGACCGGCCTCCAAAGCGGTTGCTGTCTCTGTTATAGATTCAAAGGGGTGGCCAACCTGAGACGTTCCAGGGCCCTTGAATGCTGTGAGAGGGTTAATGCAATCGTCAAGGATGCAACTTTCAGGACACGCTCTTTATTCCTGGTCCTGACGGGAATCTGGAAGTCTCCGAGGCCTTGGCATCTGGATAAAAGGTACCTTCCTGGTTCTGTTGACCGGTCATTGGGGTCTGTGGAGAGACTGCATGCAGTCATATCTCCCGGACCATGGCCAGGCCACAGGACGCTGACTCCTGTGCCCTGTTGTCGGGTTCTGTTCATTGTTCTGGTCCTTGTCTAGGTTGTAGGTGGCGGACTTCTCTGGGTCCACCTGCACCTCAGTAATTGTTCTCGTCTGAGTGTCTGTTTTGTGTTTTCTGTGCAAGCGATGGGGGAAAGCCTGAGTTCACAGAAGACACCCTTGGGGTATCTCCTGTGACATTTCAAAGAAGGGTTTGTAGAGGGAGCTGACTATGACATAAAGTTTTCTCCAGGCAGACTAAGGACATTGTGTGAAGTTGAGTGGCTGTCATTTGATGTAAACTGGCCTCCGGAGGGCTCTTTTGACAAGGGTTTGGTGAGGAATGTTTGGAAGGTTGTCACGGGAGACCGGGACATCCTGATAGTTTCCTACATTGATCAATGGTTAAACCTTGTTCAGAACCCCCTCCTTGGTTCTACCAGTGTGCCCTTTCTCAGGGGGAGCAGGTTTTAGTTGTGGGCACCCCGAAACATGCAACAACTGCTCTCCTGGACAGCCAGTCCCTCAGTCCTCCAATCTCCACCGGAGGACAGTGACCTTCCCCACCCTATAATCAGGACAACAGAGGCCCAATAGCACCGCCTCACCTCCTTGGACGGCCAGCAGGTAACCCCTATGGGCCTCTGCTCCTGCTCCAGGCAGGACCAGCTGATACCACCACCCCAGCCATCCTCCCCTTGCAAGAAGCACCACCCCAGGGGCATCACACAGACAGGCCCTTTATGGTTTACATGCCTTTCTCGACTAGTGCCTGTACAACTGGAAGGCACAGAAACACCTTTTCTGAGAAATGCCAGGCATTAATGGAACTCTTAGAGTGTCTTTCAGACTCACTGCCCCACCTGGGATGATTGCCAACAGCTTTTAATTACCCCCTTGACCTCAGAAGAACGTGGATGCATTGGACTGAAACACAAAAGATAGCTGTGGGAGGGAGGAGAGTTAAGGAAGCAGGGGAACAGATTGAGGAGGAATTTCCCTCCACCCGCCCAGACTGGGACACAATTCTCAGGCAGGGAGAACGGCATTAGATCGGTACCACCAGATTCTAATTGGGGGAATTAGGATGGCTGCTCACCAGCCAACTAACCTTTCTAAGGTAACTGAAGTTATACAGGGAGGACCTCAGGAATCCCCTGGAGCGTTTCTTGAATGAGCATACCGGGTATACACCCCATTGATCCTGAGGCCCCTGAGAACCAGCAGGCAATTAATATAGACTTTGCTACTCAGGCAGCCCCTGATATCCAGTGTAAATTGTAAAAAATAGAAGGTTTTGCAGGGATGAACCTGTCCCAACTTGTTGAGATAGCCCAGAAGGTGTTCAACAACAGGGAAGGCACTGGATAACCACAAACGTATGGCTCTAATCCAAAGCTACTGTCATCAACCCAGCCAATCTGTTGCCAGACTCAGACCCGAGACCCCCATTCATGACTGCACAGATTTCACTGATGCTGTGGTTCCTCGTGGCCAGACCTCAAAGACTCCCTCTCCTGAGGCCGATGAAGTTCTGTTCACGGACGGGAGAACTTCATGAGGAAGGAAGGAGGTATGCTGGGGCAGGGTCATAACTCTAACTGGACCATCTGGTCACAAGCTCTTCCCCATAGGACTTCTGCTCAAAAGGCAGAACTCATCGCTCACTGAGGCACTAAGATGGGGAAAGGATAAGGCAGTCACATCATACACTGACAGCCAATATGCCTTTGCCACTGCACATGTACACGGAGCCATCTACAAGGAAAGAGGGCTTCTGACTTCAGCTGGGAAGGACATTAAGAACAAGGAGGAGATCTTAGCCTTACTTGAAGCCATATATATGCCTAAGGCTCTGGCTATTGTTCTTTGTAAAGGGCATCAAAAAGAGAATAGTCCTGAGGCTAAGGAAACTGAAGAGCCAATGCAGAGGCAAGAGCATGGCCACAAGGCCAGTGGGGCCCCCACCACATCTACTGACTATTGTCCTTACCCAGAACTGCCTGTCTCAGACCTATACAGTGGAAGAGAACATATATTTTCAAGATAAGGGAGCCACTAGAACCAACAGGAGTGGTGGAGACCCCAGAAAAAAAAAATCGGGCTCTCACAGGCCCTTAGAAGGACTCTCCCCACCAACTACACCAGACCACACACCTAGGGCAACTAAGATGCTCCAGAAGGAGAAGAACTGCAGAGGAGATTGCCTCATGATGCCCGGCTTGTGCCCAAGTTAATCCAAAGAAGGGAAGATAGAAGAACCTAAGGCATAGAGAAAGAGGAACTTATCCAGGGGACCACTGGGAAGTCAATTTCACTGAGGTAACCCCGACTGTGGGGGCTACAAATATTTACTTGTTTTTACAGACATCTTTTCAGGATGGGTAGAGGCCTTCTACCAGGAAAGAGACTGCCTTAATAGTTACTAAGAAACTACTACAAGAAATCCCCTTGATTTGGTCTCCCCAGAACTTTAGGGTTGGATGACAGGCCAGCCTTCGCAGCAAAGGTATCACAGCAACTGGCTAGCTACCTAAATTTGCAATGGAAACTCCACTGTGCCTACTGGCCCCTAAGTTTGGCCAAGTAGAGCGAATAAATAGGATCCAAAAGAGACATTAGTCAAGTTAGGATTAGAAATTGGTGGGACCTGGGTGTATTCTGTATATTAATAGATTCACCCCATTTGAAATTTTCTTTAGAAGACCCCCACCTTTAGTACCTAAATAAAAGATGAGAAAAAGGGAGAACTATGCACTCTTGTCTTACTTAAATCTTTACAGGCCCTTCAAAGTGTACAGAAAGAGATTTGGTCCCGGGTTTGTGCTGCCCACTCAGCCCCGGGGGATAGATTTCCCCACAAGTTTCAGCCTGGGAACTCTGTGTGGATCTATAAGTTCACTTCCAAGGGACTAGAACCCAAATGGGAAAGACCCTTCACTGTCTACCTGATGACACCCGCTGCAGTTAAAGTAGAAAGCATCCCATCATGGATTCATCACTTCCACTTGAAGGCAGCACAAGAGTGGACAGCTCAGGAAGACGGGCCCTTAAGACTAAAACTCAACTGTACATAAGTATAACCCTCTGCTTCTTCCTTTTCTCCTCTTTAGCCCAGGCATTTGACCAGCCACAACCAGAACAGAAGGAACATTAATAACTTTGCTAATGACAATACACAAGGTTTTAAATAAGACCATCCCAGACATAAGACAAGATTGCTAGTTGTGCCTAAACCCAAAACTCCCTTACTATGTCAGGGTAGGAACTCCCCTAAACTTAACTGAGCTCAACAGGCTAGAACTTCAAGTCGATTCACTAGCAGGAGTAGTCCTTCAGAATAAAAGATGGTTAAATTTATTATTCTTAGAACAAGATGGATTATGTATGACTCTAAGTGAAACCTGTTGCTTCTATGCCAATAACTCTGGACTAATTAGAAAAATCTCACTACTAGTAAAGAGAAACTTAGATGCCAGAGAAAGACAGAACTAGAATCAAGTAACTAGTTTCATAGGATGTTCAATTCGTCACCATGGCCAACATCCCTTTTATTTGCTGTAGCTAGACCTGTAATCATCCACCTCCTCTTGTTAACCTTTGGCCCATATTCCTTAATTTCTTGTTTACATATTTAAGGAAGAGAATTAATTCTATTAGACTTTTAGTATTACAGAATAGAGGCTATGAACAAATTCCACATGAAGAATCAAAGATTTGATTGTCTGCTAAGGCCAATGGGGACTATAATGGCTGAAAAAATGACTGCTAGAAATTTATTACTTACAGTAAAATTACTGCTTGGCTATGCCCATGAGAACATGGCTATGTCCATGGGAACATAGAGTGTTACCCATAGGAACATAACATTCTAAACAAGCTTTCTGCTTCTGTAACCCCACTTACGCACCTGACCTGTAAGTTGACAGGTAGTGAGTAGAAGAAAGATAGCCCTTTGTGTTTAGACAGAATGAAGAATGAGATTTTGGGCTTAAAAAACCCTGTACCTCTACATTTCAGGGCTGCTTAATTTGGGGTCTGCGTACCCCTGGCAGACCCAGCTGGCTGAATAAAGAGCGTGTCTCCTATAACTCACTGAGTTCTGGTGGTCTGTGTGTATTTTGTGGGCTAGCGGCTACAACAGTTTATTTATAAACTGTTAAATGAGCATTTATCCCATTTATTGAAATTCCCCTTTTAAGGTGTAAAGAATATTGTATTTAGAAAGTTGTATTTTCTTTTTCCAAGGTGAGTATGCTATACCAATTCCACAACTACACATTATATTTCAAAGATTTCTGCTTACTAGTTCAGGACTTCAAAAAAGTGTGTAAAGTATAGCTATTCTTGTTCTCCCTTTTCCCTTCTTTCTTCCTCCTTTCATGCACTCTTGCTCTCTCTTTAGCCTTCAACATCTGCCCTCAAGAATTTATCTGATAAACTTATTTACAGTAAGCCAGTGGTTTTCAAAAAAAGGATGATCTTTAGATCAGCAACATTAGCAACAGCTGAGAACCTGATAGGAATGTAGTTCTCAGTCCCCACCCTAGACAAACTGAATCAGAAACTCTGGAAATGGAGCTTAGCACTCGGTGTGGTAACATGACCTCCTGGGGATTCTGATGCACCCTAATGCTTGTGAATCACTACTCTTATCCATAAATGACCGAATGGCTTTTTATATACTAGCTGTACCAGAAAAACTTGCATTAAAAAGGAGGGGGGGGTGAAAAACTGAATGTCTAGTTAAAGAATTTTAGTCACTAGCTGTCTTAGTCTGTTTAGACTATAATAACAAGCTACCATAGACTGGGTGGCTTATAAACAACAGAAATTTATTTCTCATAGTTATGGAGGTTAGAAGTTTGAGATCAGGGCACCAGAATGTTTGAGTTCTGGTGAGAACCCTCTTTCAGACTGCAGACTGCCAACCTCTTAATGCATCCTGACATGACAGAGAGCAGAGAGGGAAGTAAGTTCTCTTGTGACTCTTAAAAGGGCAGAAACCCCATTCATGAGGGCTCCACCTTCATGACCTCTTCTGATTCTTATTACCTCCTAAAGATCTCACTTCCTAATACTATCACATTAGAGAGTAATTTTGAGGGGACACAAACATTTAGCCCATAACACCAGCCAATCTGTGGAGAAGGTAAGTTTGCCTACATCATTGGTGATCAGGGAGGAGTGCAGTAATACTTTTATGACAACCCTGTTGCTTACCTGGCTACATAATCATTTCCCATCCCTAGGATTCTTGACTGGGTTTGCCAGCATCTCTGGGTCTAGTGATCCTGAAATTAGCAAACTTCTCATGAGATTTTACAATACGATAGTTATTTGTGATGGGGTGGTTGAGGACAACCTAGAAGAGGAATTTTCAAAATGATCAAGATTATTCAAGCTGAAAAATAAGAATTATCTTAGAAATACTATTCTTAAGGGGCTGCCTGTATATTGCTGTTGTTTTATAATTTGTACATATCCTACTAGAACTCCACTCATTTCTGTCAGAGAGCTAGATTTGTCTTTTATGCCATTAGAATTAATGTTTTAATGGCAAGAATAAATTTCCTGAGCCCAAATGCTATTTCACCATAATGGTAAAATTAATCAGGAGTATTTTGTATGCTGAGTGTGAATGATTTAATCTTGAGATTTTGATTCTATAAGATATAAATTATGGAGGAAACATATGTCCAAAATGCATAATTGTTCCCCCATTTATGGATTTTTTAAACAAATTTAATAAATACAATAATATTTAAAAGATTTTAAAGTATCTTCATTATCAACTTGCATTCACTTATGGTGTCTTAAACTTCCTTATGAATTATAAATATTAAATGAATCTTACAGACCTTTGTATTTGCCTTGAGGTACTTTTTAAATATAAATATAATATTTCTTTTTACTTATGAGCCTATTTATTTCAATAGAAACCAATAAATATATCAGTTAGGATTAGCACTCATACAACAAATATTTGAAGTCTTATTATGTGTACTCACTGCATTCCATATTCTCTCTATGAATGCAGGCACCATCTCTCTTTTGTTTGCTTCTTTTGAATAAATAAATTACTGGATGAAACAACAAAGTCTAGGAGCAATGGAAATAAAAAAGATAAATGCCAAATACTTTCTGCCCTCAAAAAGTATACAGTCATATGAAGTAGATAATACATAGCTCATTAACTGCAAAGTAATAATTAATGTGTACCATAAAAGAAAAAAGAGATAATTTCTATTGGATTTCTGAGGAGTAAGAGATTACATTAGGCTAAGGAAACAGAAAGTCTTCTGGAGGATATAAGTTACATCTGGACTTAAAGAATTCGACTATGGAAGTGGGAGATAGAAGAATTTTAGGCAGAGGAAACAGTTTAGACCAAGCAAGTGAAGCAGAAAAAGCAGATCATGTGTGGATTATAAGGCATTGAAAAGAGAAAAGTGAGAAATAAACAGAAGAAAGGGGTGGTTGCTGCCAAGCAAATTACTTTAGAATGCTTGCAGTCATCAGCAGGAAGCAAGTGAAGTTATCTAACCAGAAAATGGGAACTATTACAATAACCTGATGAGAGAAATGGTCCAAACTAGAATGAAAATGGAAAAAGAACCCCCCCAAATGACTGTATTAATTTTTCTCTGATGAAGATTTTGCAAGGTCCTCATGCTCTTAAATCTCCAACTAGCATTCTACTAGAACCAGTTTCCTGAGGATTAAATGTACAGAGAACAATGCAAACCAAATACATGCACATCTCCTAGTCCAAAGTTTTTGATCCCCAAACTCCTTCCCTGGTGTCAGGAATGAGCCATATGTAAATCTTAAATGGCTTTGATTTTGCATGTAAGAGAATCTATATGACCCTAGCCCTCTAGAATTTACCACTTCACCTGTAAGAAGAACAAGATACTAAAGAAAAATTCCTCCTTTCTACAGTTTGGGAGAGAACTACCTACTTCTTTCTCTCTGATCCTGGTCCCCACCCAATCTGGAATCAGCCTTCTGTGCCATGGAAAAGCAGCCAAGTTCCAAGAGAAATTAGGAGGAGGGCCTTCTAGGTAGGCCAGTTTAAGGAGGAGAGAGTTATCTGTCAAGGGGTGGGTGGGAGAGAGAGAGAGCGCGAGCACGCCAGAGAAGAGCAGATCCAAGGAAGATAGAACTTTTATTATGCCCTTTTACTTCTAGAAAAAGCACCCTTCCCTACTAATACTAGTAAAGAGTCTGAGGTAATGGTGAAAATTGTGGACATTGACACTAGCCTGATTGGGTTCAAATACTGTTTCTGGCGCTTATGTGTGACTTTGGACAAAATACCTAAACTCTCTCTGCTTTAGATTCTCCAACTTTAAAATGGGGGTATAATCATACACCAAGCTTAGATCACTATCGTTAAACAGGGCAATATTGGTAAAATGCTTAGAATGGTACTCAGTTTAGCCCTTTCTATGCTTACTTGATGTGAGCTGTTTTAATTGAGAATCTTTAACACAAATCAGGAATTAATGCTTCTTGGAGGGAGTATGAATTTTTAAAAGTTTATTGGTACAAGCTTAAAATTGATATAGGAATGGTGGCTGGACACAAGGAAAAAAATAAACATTATATCAATATTTGATACTTGGAAGACTAAAGAGCTGGAAAGTCAGACATCAAGAGAAAAAGCCGGTATTGCAGCATGCATGTTTGTTCACTTTTAGGTTCATGATGCCACACTAAGCATGCCTGGAAAATTACAGGTAATAAGCACACCTAATATGTATATCGATCCACTTAGGTCATGTTGTGTTAAAGTAATAATCACAACATTTCACAAACTTAAAACAAACATGTATTTTTTCACTCAACTACAGGTCTCTTTATGGTCAGCTGCAGCTATGCTTCAAGATGTATTTACTCTAGGACTCGGATTAAAAGAGCAGCCCCTTTTTAGGACAGTTCTGATCTCAGTAAAGAGAGAAGTGAACATAGAATAGCACATGTTGGCTGATAAAGCATCTACTTAGAAGAGACTTATACGTCATTGGCCCAAGCAAGTCACTGGTATCTATGGAGCAGGGAACTCTCTTATGGAGGTTTCCCACAGAGTGGGCCAAAATATTTTTGACATGAATGCAATTTACCACACCAGAGCTTTATTGTCTATGGCCAAATAAATAGATGGATCTAGTCTACTCTGGTACATAGATTATAACCACTCTTTATGAGACAGAAATCGGCAATAAAATGTTCTAAACATGGTTAAAATCTGGAAATAGACTTATGTACACTACAGTGGAAAAAAAAACATAAACAATTAGTGAATAAAAGGTTACTTGGGCAAAATCGAAGAAGAGATGCAAAGAATTGATGTAGACCTCAAAGGCTATATTATGCATTCAAGTTTGAGTGAAAAATGAGATGCCAAGGTGTCTGTTAATATAATGTTGGTAAAGGTTAAAGAAGAGATTAAGTATTAGAGAAGAAGGTGTGATAGTTAAATGAGCTGTCCCAAAAGTAAGTAAGTTGCTCTGCAGGGAGCGAGAAAGGAAAACATAGTGCAAGTGGTGTGTGTGTGTGTGTGTGTGTGTGTGTGTGTGTGTGTGTGTGCAAGAGAAAAGAGGGAGAGATGGGGAGAAAGAGAAAGAGAGAATAGTACCTTTTGGCAGTTCAATAAGTAAGGGAAACAAAAACCAGTAGAGTAAAAAATCACCGGGAATTTACAAAATTAGAGATAAAATAAAATACTATTTACCATAGTCAGTACATTTAGAAATTTTGAACCTTTGTTGTATAGAGAAGATGGGAAGGTATCTTAGTTAAGTTTTCTTAAGAAGGAGCTTCAGAACAAGCCTGTAGGACAACAGCTGAAGTTAGAGAATGCTCTTAAAGGCTAAATTCTTATTTACTTAATGCCTGCACCTTCCATTGCATTTAATCACCTTTTTGGCAGGACTGTTGAGAAATAAAAAATGAAAATGTTAAATAATTTGTATATATAACATTTAATGACTTGTTTGGAAGTTAATTGATACAGTGATATTTTAAGTTAAGCTTCTATAAGCTCTATGGTTAATCTTAGTGGTTACTATTTAAATAAAGATCTAAAATAGAATACTTGTAGAATCATTTTAGATCTATGTGATACCAAATATCCCAATGAAACTTAAAATATTGAAGAATAAATAAGTATTGTCAGGTACACACACACAAAAAATGGATATTTTAACCATAGAAAACGCTGACTTCTGATTATATGTCTCAAAACTAAGAGTTGGAATATAGAAGTTCTCAAACTTGGAAAAAACATTTCAGTTTTCATGTAGGGCCTTGACATAATAAAAGCTTAACTGTATAAAGCAAAGATGTCCACTATAGATTTCATAGAAGTTGATTTTTCCATGACTTCGCAAATACGGTCTGCATTCAAATAATGTATTTATTTCTTCATACTAGCAAAATAAAAAAGACCAAAGCAATTGCATGTATTTAAGCTACAATTTTGCACATATATAGTAAAGCATTCCTGACAGTTTTAGAAAATTTTATAGCATCATTATCAAGCAAAGCTCTAAGAAATGAGAAAATATTTTTGGTTTCAGTCTTTTGTTTCTATATTTGTATTATACACAAATCATTGTAGTTAACTGAGAACAACATTTAACAAGGTCTCTAGAACATTCAAATATATGCTTTTGGAATATCAAACAACTCATATGCACTCATGGAAAGTAACAACCAAAGGCTAAAAGGGGTGGTGGCAAAGGGTTGCAGTTTAAAATTAGACTCTCCACTCACACTGAAATTGTTAATTTTACCACAACATAATTTCCTGGCTATCAAAAAATTAATTGACTTTCTTTTAACAAGATACCTTAAATTATGTATGCATCACTGAAAATAGTATTGATGGTTCAATATATTTTGGAAATTATCACTAACATGAGTAAAGCTGATAAGATGTTTAATGGATTGGATGATGTCATCACCTATTGAACTATCAAATCAGAGATAGCAAATTGAATTTTTTTCTTGGACCTTTTAAATCCTTTAAAAGGTAATGTTTTGGTTACTTTTTCCATAAGTAGATTTTAATATGCCTAGCTCATAGTAAGTATTAATATATTTTAAATGTTTCAGGCATTGGGTATACTGTGCCACAAAGCCATTTTCTTCAAATTAATAATATAAAGCTCTCAACTTTGTTTAATTTGGCACATAGACAAAAAGACCAAAGGATAACATAAGGCACTCTACTATCCTTTCTCCACCCTTCAGGCCAGGCAGACTTGCAACTATGGAGAAGCTCTTAGAACTAATTGCTAAGCAGCATGATGCCACATAGAGAAAACTAGGAGAGAGAAGTAATCTAGAAATCACAATTTGATTTAGAAACAGGAATATATTAATGGACACAATTCCCTTATTGCACATTACTAGGGCATGGTAAAGCAAAGGGAGAGGAAGTGCTTCTGAAACAGGAATCTCTGTGATTGCTTTGAAAACTAAGCCAACACAATGTGAGTTTTATGTAGTTTAGCAGCATTTTACTCCCCTTCTATCTTAAGTAGTATATTAGTAACAGACTCATAATTTTCTTTTGGCTATGCTTCATGTTGCATATGAAGATGTGTCCTATGCATCTGCTCCGGCTATTTATTTTCAGTGTGTTCTTCAAAATACTGTTCAGTGGTAAAGAACAAGCAATTTTGTTTGCCTAGATCAGGGGTCCCCAATCCCCGGGCCACAGACCAGCGCCGGTCTGATCCATGGCCTGTTTAGGAATTGGGCCACACAGCAGAAGGTGAGTGGCAGGCGAACAAGTGAGGCTTCATCTATATTTGCAGCTTCTCCTTAGCGCTAGCATCACCACCTGAGATCATCAAGCATCATATTCTCATAGGATCACCAATCCCTGGTGCCGAAAATATTGGGGACCACTATCCTAGAGGACTGACATTCTACTACTATCAACTCTGGCTTTTTACCTTTTTTCCTGCAGTATCTCCTCATAATGTACTTGAAATAAACCCCCAAATACCCTTGATACCAGATTGCCTGTCTTGTATAGCCAGAGGTAAGTGGTTTTCAAGATGAATTATAGCATAATAGCATTGTCACATTTAAATCTAAGGGTGTAGAGTCTATAGGTAAATCATGTCAAATATGGATATTGTACAAGATATTGGTAAATATAAGATACTATCTTGCATTCATCAAAGAAGGAGTGTGCAGGCTTGTGGAACTTGGGATAAATAATCAAATTACAGTTAGACATGAAGTGTGAATGGGTGTGCACAATGCATGAACAGAGTTTGCTCCCATCCACTGATGTCTGCACCAGTGTTTCAATGCACATTGGTTAAAAAATACTGTCAAGACTGATCCTCTAGGGACACATCCTTTCAAAGTAGTGGTTTGCCAATAAATGTGAAGCTGTCAAGTTTACAATTTATTATGGATTTGGATAGCACAAGACATGTTTACAAATAAAAAAAAAGCTTGGGGGCGTGAGAAACACAGGTAGTGAATGCTTTTATTCCTGTTGCTATCATATTTGGTAATGAGTACATTATCAGGAAAAGAATAAACTGATCTTATCTTCAAAATGGCACCTCTCAATAAGGAGCTGTGTTGGATGATCAGATAGTAGGACAAAAATGAGGACAGAAGCTAAAGGCTAAGCAAAGAAAATTGATACCATCAAGAGGAAAGAAGTGAAAAATGAAAAAGGCTAAATATGAATCCTGTTTTCATTTGCCTTGGAAAATCATGTTAGATGGTGGTGAACCTGTAGTTTCAGTTTAAAGGCACAGAACTGGAACAGACCAGTAAATAGGTCTGAGATTAGAAAAATGGCAAGTTGAGAATTGTTATTATTGTTCAGCTATTCCTTCAGAGGACTCCTACCAGGTATGTCTCAGAGGGATTCATGCAACAGCTACCTGCAAGCTAGCTAATAGCTGGAAATGTACACTGGTTTCTGATTGTCATCCTTGAAAACAGAAGGTAATGAGTACTCCTGATGTTAAGTTTAATCTGTGTTTCCCCAGTTTAGGGTCTTAATGAACAAGAATTTGAGTTGCAATTATAGTAATTTCTGACTCTGAGCTCCATAAAAATTGCTAGAACCTTATACTTTCTAGACATTTCTTTACCACCTAGCAAGTTTCTCTTGGTGACTTATGCCTTCCTGAGGATCAGCACTATAATTGTCCTGATCAGCTCATTTATCTGCTCCATTCCAATGCAGTGTCTGCTTCAATGATGTCAGTTGACCTATAATCTGGTAATTTGTCATTGCTCATTGTCATGATCCCTCCCATAATTATATAGCCTTGTTACTACTAATTAGCATCAATATACACCCTGGTTAGCCCAAGACAATTTATAAGATTAATTCTATTGATCCGGCATTATTTTCCTTATAGTGCACCCTTTCACTCTCAAAAGTGCTATATCTCTTATTGGAGATAGATTCTCTTCCATCAGTTTATAATTTTTCTTTAATGAGGTTTCCATATAAAGCAGTCAAATTCAATTTCTTACAGTTCTTATACTTTTAGAATTTTTTTTTCTTTTGCTCTCTCAGATTCTTCCACCCATGATATAGAAGAAAGAGCATAGATTTGGGAATCCAAGTAATTTGTGTTCAAATCTCAATTCTGTTCTTACTAGGGGAGTAGAACAGAGCAAAACCTAAGTTTTCTTCATCATAAAAGTGTTACTGAACTAAGGGTTTTTTTTTTTTTTTTTGCCTGCCACACGTCAATAACCAAAAGAGGCATGAACAGGAGTTTTGCAGCAAAGAAAGTAGAGGTTTATTTCAGTAAATGACACCAAGCCTGGAGACAAAGGTGAGTTATTGCTCAAGACCTGTCTTCTTAATTCTCTATGGAATGTTACATATGGGAAAACTCATTAGTCGTGGTAAGCTAAGGAGTTGGGGTCATGGACTCTACTGATTGGTCAGGGGCTAGAGTAGAAGGTAATTTATCATTGCATCAGGTCCTGATGTCAGTCATGGTCATTCTGTCTGGTTTCAAAGCCAACACTGGCAGGATCCTATGCCTTCATGGGTGTGGAGCTGCAAGATATCATCTTTAGTTTGACTGAAACTCTGTTTCTGTGATCGAAGACCTGAAGCTTTGTTCCTAAGACCTGTTTGATGTTGACCTAAGGGCTTAATGATTAAGGAGTGGTTGTGCATTAGCAGAAGGATAAGGAAAGAAAAAATACAAGTGAGCCTAAGGCCAGTTTGAATCAAGGAGAAAGAGAAACATTTTTAAGAAGTAAAGATTTACATGGTTGCAAAAGTGGGGATAATAATATGATGTATCTTTATGATTGCTTTTGAGGATGAATCAAACATAATATGAAAATAAAACCTAGCATAGCTTTCTAACATATTGTAGAGAATGAATAAGCATTAGTGCCTTTTTTCACTTCCTTCCTGTATAGCTGGGAATGTAAAACAAGTTTCTCCAGGGTTGAGGTCAGAAAATATTTCACCTGATGACCTTTAACAAGTTATACAATTCTCTCTCTCTCTCTCTCTCTCTCTCTCTTCTCTCCTCTCTCTCTCTTCTCTCTCTCTCTCTCTCTCTCTCTTTTCTGACAATTTCTACTACTGTTATCACTAGGGTGACGTGAAATCCAGCATTACCCCAACAGCATGGGGGAGGAGAGTGGTGCTGTTCTATGTTGCCCCTCAGTTCTTCCCCACCAGTGCAGCAAAGAATTACAGGTCAGCGGGATTTTTAAAAGGTAAGATTTATTGAAAGTACATTTTAGAAGGAGGCAGGCCACACTAGGAAGGCTTCAGCCCTGTGAAATTTGGGAGAAGATAAGACCAAGTATGTCCCAAGAGAGAAGTGGGTTTTCAGTAAGGAGAGCTGCAACAACACAAAAGTGGGAAGGTCTGTTTATATTTGGGTCATATTGGGTAGTTCCAAAGACATTCCTAGGTGATTGTCTTGTGAGGTAATTAGGGTAGTATCTTCTGGGCAGGCATCTGTGGCCAGATTAAACAAGCTATAAATTATGGCCCTCCTGTCCTTTATTTCTGGAGATGTTGAAGGGATTCTCTACCAATAGGGTGTTTTGAGGGTGGTCTCTAGGCTGGGTCTCTGTTCCTTTTTTTCCTAAGTTGCTCCTGTCTAACTACCTAACACTACCAGATAGTGAATAAAATACTGATCAACTAAATCTTTCCCTGTGTAGGGATTGCTTATATTTCAATTCTTAGTTTTAGATAGAACCATAAATTCAATGAGTCCATTTCCCTAGGAGAACAATAAGAACCTTAAACAAAAAGAACTCTTGGGACCCACTCATTTTAGTTAGAGCAGAGGTTATTAAATATTTCCTGTAAAGGACCAAATTGTAAATATTTTAGGCTTTGTAAGCCATCTCTGTCACAACTATTAAACTCTGCCACTGTAGCACAAAAGTATACCCAGATGATGTATAAATGAATGAGTATAGCTGTATCTTAATAACACTTTTATTTATGGACACTAAAATTTGAATTTCATATAATTTCATATAGTATTGTTTGTTTGTTTAAAAAATGTTTTAAAAATATGTTTAAAATAATGATTAAAATGAATACAATTATTCATAGTTCATAAGCAATATAAAAATAAGCAGTAAGCTAGAATGTTTTTCCCTGTGGTATATAGATTACCGATCGCTGAGTTTGATTTGTTGGTTATAAATGGCAGAAAACCAGGCTTAAACCAACTTAACCAAAAAAAATGTATTGATTCAACTAATCAAAAGTCCAGGAACATATGCTTCATGTACAGTTTGATCCATGGGTTCCAAACAATGTCACTATACTCTGTCTCTCAATTTCTCAATCCTCCTCCCCTGTTGTGGAAAAATCCTAAAACCAATCCAACGGGGGGAAAAAAAAAAACAAGCAGTGACTTAGAGAGAAGGAGAATTCAGATTTATTATGTGTGGTCCCAGAGGAGCTGGCTCTGACGACCTGGCAGTGTGCTCAGTGGCAACATTCCATATATACAAGGATTTTACACAAGCTGATTGTTCAGTTTTAACTCGAACCATTACAAATGGTGGGAGCTGCTATGCAGATTGCAAATAGTAACACTGGAGAAGGGCAGGAGTTGCTAAGGGTAACTAGTGAATGCAAATTGTTACAGGAAGCAGGATCTGCCAAGGTACAAGGTGCTACAAGAGGCGGAGGCTGCCATGGGTATAAACAATTACATTTACAAGTCGAGCAAAGTGCAAGTGAGCTCTTACATGAGTTCCTACATACAGTAATCATATTTACAGAAGCAGAACAAAGAACTTATTAGCTTTTTGATGTAAATTCTTCAAATTTCCTCGTCACCCCTTCGTGTTGACTTTTTTCTTGTGTCCTGATTGTATAAAGATGGCTGTTTATATTTCCAGGACTTTTTTCTTCTATGTTCAAATCCAGCAGAAAAGTAAGCGACGATTTCTCTTTCTATAAATGTTAACATAAAGTGCTGGGCTGGGCCTGAAATTCACTACTTTGAACTGAATCATGTGTCCATCCCTAATCCAGTCACTGTGACTAGAGGCATGGGATATTCTAATTGGCTTAAGCTAACAGCATACCCTGTCCCTGGGTCTTGAGTAAAGTGAACTCCAACCAAAACTATACAGAAGATAAATTATTCCCACAGGCATTTTAAGACACTGCTACCAAAAGATAGGAAAAAGAGAAGATATGGTGGTAGAGTATGTGACAAAATGTAATGAATGTGTATTATATTACCATGGAACATGCCTGACTTCAAGTGTGTTTAAATTTGCCCCCCCCCCAATTTCTTCAAAAAAAATGAATTAAGGGGGTGGCTCCATGTGTAGTGGTTAGCACGCCTGCTTTACATGCAGAAGGTCCTGGGTTCAGTCCCCAAGTGGAGCCATGTACCATACCCGGGTGCACCAGGCCCCCTGAATGCACCAGGGATGCCAGGACCCAGGTTAAGCCAGGCATCAGGTGCTCACGAGAAGCATGTGTGAGGAGATGCCTCACCTTCAGAGATCCAGTTTTTTAAAGGGAGACAGCAACATCCATAGGTCAGGAGTGGAAATGGGCGGAGGAAATTAGAGAGGGGGAGGAATGAATTTAAATACTTAAATATTTTGAAAATAAAATTAGTTCAGTGGCATAAGGTTGAACTTTCAGAGAAGGTTATTTTATAATGTGTATATGTATATAATGTATATATAATGAATAAACAAGTCTCAGTTTTTCCTATAAAACAAAGCAATTAAATTAGACTATGACGAACTTTTTTTTGTAAAGGACCAGATAAAAAAATATGTTAGGCTTTGTGGGCCACATATTCAGTCACATATTTTTTTTTCCTCTTGTACAACCCTTTTAGAATGTAAAAATCATCCTTAACTCAAAGGCTACATAAAAATAATGGCTAGTTTGGCCTTTAGGCCACAGTTTGTCTCTCTAAGTTGATCACTAGTACCCCTTCCAGCTAGGCTAATCTGTGGTTCTAAATTCTGTCTTTAGTAGCTTATTTCCACTGCCCACTCTTAGAAAGTTCTCATCCTTCCACAGAAGTATTTAAATACAAATGTCACTATTATCCCCTGCCCCAGGAAGTATGGTGAAAATATCTAAATTGGCACTGTGCTCACCTGCATCTTTTTTGGCACTTGAATACCAGGTATCTGTATTTTCACTTTTCCCACAAGATATTTTCTTGTGGTTTTATTTCTTCATTGTTGAAAAGAGCATCTGCCAAACCAGAGGTATGAGGTGACAGCTAAGGGTTACCTTTCTAGAACAAATATATGACCATATCACTTCACTGTTTAAAAAGCTCTCACTGACTACCATCACCTATAGGGCATAGGCTATATATCTTAAGCATGTCATTCAAGGACCTTCTCCCCTAAAGCAAATCATAAAGGCCTTCATGTGAAAGATGGCTTTCTCATATCCAGAGAAAAGGAGCACCTTTATCTCTGAAGATAGAAGGACTCTGAGAGAAATCTGAGGAAAGAGAAATTGCTAAATTTCCCCCCAGTTTATATCCTATCATGTTTCCCATTACTGTTCACTCTTCATCAAATCTAGTATAAAAATGCTCAAGATTAACTCCATGTCATGAAAACTTATATTAGATGAATGTGCATGATTTTCTCCTGTCAATCTGTATTCTTAGTTTAAGAAAGTACCCTAAGAAGATTGAGGGAAATTTGTCCTCCCTATACCTATAATCTAAAGATATAAGAAAAATTAAGTTTTTTTCCCCCACATAGTTTCAAACTAAACTTTAAAAATAAATGTCTTTGGAGGGTTACCCTGATAGATAAAATACTTTGTGTATGTACGGACCAAGTTGGATAAAAAAATATAAACCTTAAACCTGAGACTCACAGGCAACACAGGGAGATATTCATACTGTGAGAGGTTAAGTGGGAACTGACACTGAGAGAATTGCATATTCCTGTCAAAAAGTATCATATTAATTGTAGAACTTGCTCACTAAATAGATTAGTGAACAAGCCAAAATATATATCTCCGTCTCTGTCTATCTCTCTGTGTCTCTATGTCTCTCTGTCTCTCTCTCTTTCTGTCTATCTCAGCTTATGTAGCTAAACATGAGTACTTTAAATGTACAATCTATAGTCTGCTTCTTCCTTCCACTTTGAGATTATAAGATTCTTGTGGACAGGAGTCATGTCTTCTTCACTTTGGATTCTTAGTACTTATTCACTATGGCAGCTCCCATGCTCATAGGTGAAACATTTTACATGCTCATTAAATGTGAAATTGATTAAATTTCTATTTTTTTAGAGTTTTCTTCCTGTTTCTTTTCATTCTTAACAAATTAATTAAAAATAAGTTGCTGATGAGGTGGTGGACAATATTGAGTAGAGAAAAGAAAACTTTAGACAGTAGGCTTTCTTTCCAACACAGCCAGGGACAATTTGGTTTTGCAAAATGTAAATGACAATGCTACTTTCCTTCCAACACAGGACACATCAAATCATAGATAAGGAATTAGATGAAACCATAGTGAATCCGTTTTAATTTGTCAATAACTTCTTTTTTACCCCTTTCATCATTGTAATCAAGCAGCACTCAAACTTGCTTAATATCCTATACTTCCTGACAGTTCAATAACAAAGTTTTCTAAATGTTTGAGCTCAAACCTTTTTAATTAATTTAGTCTTTCTTGTTAACTGTCATATGAAATGAACATTAAATATGTAAAATTTTGATAGTTTCTCTACAGCTTCCAACTAGCAGATCTTTGATTTTTTTTCTTCCAGCACTGAAATGAAGGGCTTTCGATATAGAATAATTGCCTAAACTTCTCAAGGGATGAATGACATTTAATATTTTTAAAAAGGGAAAAATATTCTGTCCTCTAACTTGTTTTAAGATCTTGACTTCTAAAACAAGGGATTCAAGAGATGGAGGCTCTAACATGGTTCTATGATTCTCTGATTCTCAATCAGCTGGTTATACTTGAGAATATATTTTGACTGCCAAAGAATATTCTCCATAAACAATGTTCAAAAACAGTTTAATAATTAACTTATTAAATATTAAATAAATTAATTAATGTATATGAAATATATAATATGATTTAATAAATAATTCCTAGTATTTTCAGTTGGTTTCTCCCTAGTGTGACTCAATCAGAGGAAAGAGATATATCTCAGTCAAGCTCATATAACAAACTGAAGGACTCCTTTCAATGCATAGACTAGAAATTACCTTAGTTCTGTGTATATTCCCATTCTTCTACCACTAATTCTGCTGGCCTAGTAGACTGTGACAAATAATAAGTCAGTTAATGTTTGTTATGTGATCAAGTCTCACATAACTCCATGTTTATGGCTTTCTCACCCTAAGGCCCTTTAGTAAGTAGATAGAAGAGAAGGGTTGAAAACCAAGGTTCCTCTGATAACAAAAGCTAGAGCTCTATATATTCTATACTGTCTTTCCATGTAGCCTATCTCCCTTTGTTTCCCAGTTCTCTAAGGTAGAATCAAGCCTGAATAGAACACATAGTGATTCTAATCTGCCACACTATATAAAGATAACCAAGCAAGTGACTGTTTTGGTTCCTGCCTGTTCTGGAACTAGGTCAATGCATCACAGCAAATTGGACTGACAAATGGTCTTTCACATTTGATGAGGCTACATGTGCTAGGTGATGTTGACAATAAAAAAAAAAAGAATGTCAAAACATATTTTCCCCTTAATTAAGTATTTGACAGACTAGCATTGTAATAACCATAATACAAAGAAAAGCATGGGATGGTAAGTACCTAAGGAATGTAAAATCATAATGCTGGAATGATTAATGCACAATTCAAAGACAAGTGTGAGAAGATTCATAGTGAAAATTATCATCTAATAAGGCATTGGGAAAAGGAAAAGTGTTTCTCTGGGGTGCTTTGGATTTTGGTGGTAAGAACAGCTGAAAAACAAGTTACCATGAGTCTCTCTTTCTGTAACAGGAACACTCTAATTCCAAGAATAGCAAGAAGTGAATTATCTTTTTGCTAGTACTCAGGGTCTACCTAGACTTTGTTTCACCTGGTGGTTAAAGAATATGGCCCATTGTTTAACTTAATTTCCTACAAAGCCACTCTATAGAAAAAAAGGTTGACTAAATGCAAACATTATTTTTCTTTTCTACAATCAAATTGTAGATTCTATTAGCTGTCAGAGAAAGCAAAATAAAGATGCTGACTGTGCTATAGTTTTCAGACATAAACATAGTATTAAAATCTGCAAACCCTAATGCTTTTATTCCAAGATTCTATAAAAATTGAGTCAAAGTTATTGTGAGAAAATACCAGGGGTATATTTATATATTTTCCCAGAAAAGAAATTGATGATACTGGAAATGATAGGCATCTAAGTTTATCTTCTTACCTATTCATAAAAAAAAAAAGGTTTTGAAAATCTGTGCCCAAATCTATTTGTAGGAAAATTGAATGGAAAAACAAATGAACTAACAATCATGATAGCTTTTTAAAAAAAAATCCTATCAGAGTAAATTTATCTCTTCCTTCAGTAGACTAGATAGACTGAAGTAGGGGCTTTTTTGAGTTATTCAATACCACCCTGCTAACACAACCATCAGTGAAATGAGAAAGTGTGGTATAACCACATAGCTATTAAGCTGGACCACAGTTGGCTGGAGCATCGTATTTAGAAAATGTTATCAATCTGGGCAATATAATAATTAGAGATTCAAACCTTCCAGTTACATAATTTTAGAAAAAAAATTTAAAAAGACTCTTCTGAGATTTTTAACACATTGCTATTACTTGTGCTAGAAATTAAATGATTATACTCTACTTCTTAATAAGTCAGAACTTTGACATGAATAAAAAATAAATCAAAAAAAATGAGAGGAATAGATAAGCAAAACATGAACTTTCACATTTTGTGTCTTACAATTATTGGAAATTCAATTAACATTTGCTGATAAGATTAATTTACATGTTTTTTTATTTTTTGGTATCATAGATGTAATCTTTCATTCATTCCACATTTGGAGAGGCATAACTATGTGTTGAGTTATCTATAAGCAGTGGAATTTGTCTTCATTAGTTTTTTCCTCTATCTTTGATGTTAGATGTTACATGTATTTTGCTAATATCTTTATATAGCATTAATTTCTAGTCTGTTGTTTAAGCACTGAAAACCTCCCCAAAACAGACAAAAATTGTTTATTTCTAGTATTCACCCTAAGATAGCCACTGGGATTTTAGTTAACATTGATATTTCTGAAGATGTCAAAAATTTATTTTTGATTGAATAATTCTTAGTACTTTTAGCTGAGCCAGTACTATACCTTCATCCCTATGATAAAGTCATATCGAATTAGGTATGTACAAAAAATATCAAGGATTCCTTTCAACTCTGCTGCACTTCTACATGATGTAGGCAAATTCCAATTGTTTGACTCCAAATTATGGCCTTTTTTTGCTCCTTTTCACTTGCCTCCTAAGCAACTCAGAGGCTATGAGAGAAGTAACCATATACAATCTCAAATACAAATGAAGTATTTTATGGAGTTTAATACACTCTTAATATATCCATGGATTGATAGACCCATCCCTAGAGGTGCGTTCCTACTCAAAGACAGAAAAAATGTCCTTAGACTAGGGTGACTAACAATCCCAGATCGCCCAAGACTGTTCCAGTTTGAGCACTGAAAGTCCCAAAACCCAGGAAGCCTTTCAATTTAGGCAAAAGAGGGACAGTCAGTCACATTAAACTTCCCTTGGTCTTATGTTGCTAAAAATAATATCAGGATATGAGCTAGAATTCTATAGGTTAGGGCCACTTCTTTCTTTCTTTAAAAGCATTTTCCTATATTTAAAATATATTTATATTGATTTCAACTATAGATGACTTACAGTATTATATTAGTTTCAGGTGTAGAACATAATGATTAGACATTTATATACCTTATGAAGTGATGCCCCCCATAAGTCTAGTACCTATCTGATACCACACATAATTATTATAATATCATTGACTATATTCTGAATGATGTATTTCATATCCCTGTGATTGTTTTTATAATGGACAATTTTTACTTATTAATTTCTTTAACCTTTTTCACCATCCCCCCAATCCCTTTTTCATCTAGCAAACATCAATTTGTTCTCTGTATCTTTGAGTTTGTTTTCTATTTGACTTGTTAATTTATTTTGTGTGTGTTTCTTTTTACTAGAATGTTTTTTAAATTTATTTTTAATTAATTTATTTATTTTATGGTGATATTTATTAATGAAATTCAATAAGTTTCAGCTGTACATTTTAACAGTAAGGCATATATATATATATATATATTATATATATATATATATATATATTTACACTGTGTGTTCAACTTCCATACTTAGATTTTTTTCTGTCACCACATATTTGGCCCCCTTTTACCCTGCCTACCTCCCCACTACCACCACCCTCTACCCTCTGGTAATCACTAGTCTATAATCTATGTCCATGAGTCTCTGTTTTTCTTGTTTATTTGTTGCTTTTAAGTTATTTTATCCTACATATAAGTTATATCATGTGATTTTTCAACTTTTTCTGTCTGGCTTATTTCACTTAGCATGCTTATCTCGAGGTCCATTCATATTGTCACAAATGACAGTATTTCATCTCTTCTTATGGTTGAGTAGTAATATTCCATTTTATATATGCACCACAGCTTCTTTAGCCAATCATCCATTGTAGGACACTTCGGTTGTTTCCATTCCTGGCCACCGTGAATAATGCAGCTATGAACATCGGGTGTGCAAATATCTTTTTGGATATGGGTTTTTCAAGTCTTTGGAGTAAATCCCCAGTAGAGAGATCGTTGGATCATATGGTAGATCAATTCTTAGTTTTTTTTTTTTTTTGAGAAAACTCTATACTGTTTTTTCATAATGGTTGTACCAATTTGCAGTCCCATCAACAGTGTACAAGGGTTCCTTTTTCAACGCATCCTCTCCAACAGTTATTACTTGTCCTGTCGATTATAGCTTTTCTAACAGATGTGAGATGACATCTTATTGTGGTTTTTTATTTGCATTTCCCTAATTATATATATCTATTATATATTTGCATTTCCCTAATAGCTAGCAATGTTGAGCATCTATTTTGTGTTTTAGATTCTACATATAAGTAAAATGATAGGTATTTGTCCTTATCTCTCTGACTTATTTTACTTAGTATAATACTCTCTAGGTCTATTCATATTGTCACAAATGGTAAGATTTCATTCTTTTTTATGGCTAAGTAGTATTATATTGCGTATATGTACCACCTCTTCTTTATTCATTCGTCTATTGATGGACACTTAAATTGCTTCCATATTTGGCTATTGTAAATAATGTTGCAATGAACATGAGGGTGCACATTTTTTTTTAAAAAAAATTAGTATTTTGGATTTCTTTGGATAAATACCCAGAAGTAGAATTGCTGAGTCATTTGGTAGTTCTATTTTTAATTTCTTGAGGAACTTTCATGCTATCATTTTTTTTTAATGTGCTAGCTGGATTTACTGATATGTCAAGAAGGAGGGAAGCAATATAACAAGTAATTTATTCTTATTACAACTCTAATCACCTTTATCAATTTGTTTGACTCTCTTCTAGTGTACACATGCCATTATATATAGTCATTATGAATTTTTTTTTAAAAAAATTCTTTTATATGTAAGCCAGTTTACTACAAAGTTACAGCTAAAATTTTGGGGGAGCAAGTTGTGCTTTCACCAAGAACCTGATTTCCCCAATTTAGAATCCATTTAAATTCTTCATAAATCTCACACATACACACTTGTGTAACTATTATATGTGTGTGTATGTACATATATATTATATATAAGTATATATACACATACACATATATGTGTGTGTGTATGCACAATTATGATATCGACCAAGTCTTCCTTACAATTTTTCATGGGGTAAATGAAAATATGAGAAGCAGCCGCCAAATTAAGTGAAAGAAGTAATCAAAATTGATAGTTTGGTACATACCTGGACATTTATAGTAAGGTATTTCCAAATCAAATGTGTCTGGTTCTCAGTAAAACAAAGAAACAAACAAACAAACAAAACAAAAACTAGGCTTTGTTTCAACACTGATTAACAGGAGGAGTTAGAAACAAGAGGAGTTAGAATGGATTTTTGTCTACAGTATAATTGACATAAAAAAGTTTTTGAGTGTTTTTTGTGACAGAATGCCATGCTTATAAAACTAAGGTATCCTAAAGGCCTTATTAATTAATCACTGATTTCTCGAAGTTGTGAACCACTCTGAAAGTTCTTTGATCTATCATTTCCCAGCAACTCCTAGAGTCAGAGATCTTACTAAGCACAGAAGCTTCCTATGTCAAATATTATAACATAGTTATCAAGCCAGATTAACTCTGCTGGTACTTATAGACTTGACCTTTATAGCAATAATAACAAAATCAAGGAAAACTAGGCTCTATTTAGAAAAAGGTCTCTCTTTTTATTAAATTTTATGTTATTAGTTTCAAGTATACAGTACATTGGTTCAACATTTAGAGGTTATAAAATGATCCCCCTAATTATTTCTCTCCTCTGGCTCTCCACCCAGGCAATACATCAATGCTAACTGCATTTCTTATGTCATGGTCCCCATCCCTGTGACCATCTATCAACTACTAATTTGTACTTCTTTAACCCTTCACCCATTCTCCCAGTCCCCTAAGCCCCCCATTCCCTCTGTTTCATCACCACCAGATTGTCCTCTATATTTGTAAGTCTGTTTTTGATTACTTAATTCTTTTATCTTCCTTACATTCTACAATAAGTGAAATCACTGGTACTTATCTTTCTTTGTCTGACTTATTTCACTCTGCATAATAACCTCTAGGTCCATCCATGTCATTGCAAATGGTAGGATTTCATTTTTTAATGGCTGAGTAATATTTCATGTATATATGTGCTATTAATTTCTTTATCCAATTGTCTGTTGATGGGCATTCAGGTTGCTACCATATCTTGGGTACTGTAAATTGTGTTGCCATATTATTGGGGTGCACATAAATCTTTACAAATTATTGTTTTGATTTTATTGGATAAGATTACCTACAAGTACATATTGCTGGTGAAACTTTTATATTCAATGCTTTAATTTTTGAGTACTAGCTACATGACTGTTATATCTAGTGCTGTACCAATTTGCAATCTCAACAACATGTATGAAAAAGGGTTCCCTTTTCTCTGCATCCTTGAAAACACTTCTTGTTTTTGATTTATTGATGATAGCCATTCTGACGGTGTCAGATGATATCTCATTTGTGGTTTTAAATGATTTCTCTGATGATATGAAGGACCTCAAGCATATTTTCATATGTCTATTGATCATCTGTATTTCCTCTTTGGAGAAGTATCTGTCTCCAGATCTTCTGCCATTTTTTATTCGATTAGTTTGTTTTTTGTGTTGTTGTTGCTGAGTTGTATGAGTTTCTTTATATATTTTGGATATTAAACCTCTTATCAGATATATCATTAGCAAATATCTTCTCCCAATCAGTTGGTTGTCTCTTTGTTTTGTTGATGGTTTCCTTTAACTGTAATAAAATTTTTAGTTTGATGTAGTCTCCATATTATTTTTTTTTTTTTGTTTTTCTCTTGTCTGAGGAGATATATCTGAAAAGAAAATACTGTTAGCAATAATCAGAGGTTGATGTCTATGTTTCTTCTAGAGTTTTTATGGTTTTGGGCCTTCATTCAAGTATTTATTCCATTTTGAGTCTAGTTCTACATATGGTGTAAGAAAGGTGGTCCAGTTTCTTTTTTTTTTTTTTTTTTTGCATGTATCTATTCAATTTTTCCAACCATTTATTGAAGAGACAGTCTTTACCCTATTGTGTATTCTCACATCTTTGTCATATTATTGTGAGCATATAGACATGGATTTATTTCTGGCCTCTCTATTCTGTTCCATTGATCAAAGTATCTGTTTTTATGCCAGTACCATGCTGTTTTGATTACTGTAGGCTTGTAGTAGAGTTTGATATCAGGTAGTATGATACTTCCAACTTTTGTTCTTTCTTTCTCAAGATTGTTTGTGGCTTTCAGGTGTCTTTATGGTTGCATATCAATTTAGGATTATTTGTTCTAGATCGCTGAAAAATACCATTGGTATTTAATAGGGATTGCACTGAATCTATAGATTGCTTTGGGCAGTATTGCAATTTTAATGATGTTGACTCTTCCTACCATGAGCATAATATATGCTTCCATTTATTTGTATCTTCTTCAATTTTCTTTTTTCAATGACAATAATTTAACTGAGAACAGGTCTTTTACTTCTTCGGCGGTTAATTTGATTCCCAGGTATTTTATGCTGTTCGATGCAATTTTAAATGGGATTGTTTTCTTAATTTCTCTTTCTTAAAGTTCATCATTGATATAATAAAATGCCACTGATTTCTGAATATTTATTTTGTAAACTGCTACTTTACTGAATTCATTGATTAGTTCGAAGAGATTTTTTTTTTTTTTTGGTAGAATCTCTAGGGTTCTCTCTATATAGTATCATGTCATTGGAAAATAACAGGAGTTTTATTTTTCTTTTCCAATTAGGATTCCTTTTATTTTCTTTCTTATCTTTATTGATGTAGCTACAACTTCAAATACAATGTTGAAGAGGAGTGGTGAAAGTGGGATCTTTGTCTTGTTCCCGATTTTAAGGAAAATGTTTTTGGCCTTTTCTTCTTAAGGATGATGTTAGCTGCAGGTTCATAGTACATGGCCTCTATTATGTTGAGGTATGCTCTCTCTAGTCACATTTTGTTGAGATGTTTATCATAAATGGATGCTGGATTTTATCAAATGCTGTTTCTGAACCTATTGATAGCATCACATAGTTTTTATCTTTCTATTTGTTAATGGGATGTATCACATTCATTGATTTGCGGATATTGTAACCAACCTTGCATCCCAGGAATAAATGCAAATTGATCATGGGTGTGTGATATGTTTAATGTATTACTGAATTCAGTTTGCTAATATTTTGTTGAGAATTTGTGCATCAATGTTCATAAGAGATATTGGCCTATAGTTTTCTTTATTTCTAATGTTTTTGTCTGCTTTTTGGAACCAAGGTAATGGTGGCCTCGTAAGAAGAGTTAGGGAGCCTTCCCTATTCTTGAATATTTTAGAATACTTTGAGAAGAAAAGATTTAATCCTTCTTGGAACGTTTGATAAAATTCGCCTATGGAGCCCATCTGGTCCTGGACTTTTGTTTTGGGGGAGATTTTTGATTACTGTTTCTATTTCATTTGTGGTAATCAGTCGGTTCAGATTTTCGATTTCTCCTTGACTCAGTCATGGAAGATTGTATGTTTCTAGGAATGTGTCTGTTTCTTCCAGATTGAGCAATTTGTTGACATACAATGCTCATAGTATTTTGTGTGTGTGTGTGATCTTTTGTATTTCTGTGGAGCCTGTAGTTATTTCTCCTCTTTCATTTCTGATTTTAATTTATTTGAGTCCTCTCTTTTTCTCCATGATTAGTTTGTTTAAGAGTCTGTTTACTTTGTTTATACTTTCAAAGAAACAGATCTAGGTTTCATTAATCTTTTGTATTATTTTATAGACTCTATTTCCTTTTTTTTTTTTTTTTTTTGAGGTAGGCCTGTATTGCTATGAATTTACCTCCTAGGACAGCTTTGGCTGTGTCACATAGATTTTGAGTCATTGTGTTTCATTTTCATTTCTCTCCAGGTATCTATTGATTTATTCCCTGATCTCATTGATAACCCATTCACTGTATAGTAGCATGTTCTTTAGCCTCCATGTGTTTGTCTGTTTCCAGTTGTTTTGTTTGGTTTTGTAGTCGATTTCTAGTTTCAATTCACTATGATCAGAGAAGACGGTTGACATGATTTTAATCCTCTTAAATTTATTGAGACTTGGTTTGTGCACTAACATGTAGTCTATCCTGGAAAATTTTCCATGTACACTTTGGAAAAATGTATATTTTGCTCCTTTTGGGTGAAATAATCTCAAAATAGCTATTAAATCCATATGGTTCAGCATGTCTTTTATGCCCACTGTTTCCTTGTTGATTTTTTGTCTGGAAGATCTATCCATTGGTGTCAAAGGGGTGTTAAAGTCTCCTACTATGAGTGTATTACTGTTGAGCTCTCCTTTTATTTCAGCCATTAATTTATGTATGTAGATGCTCCCTCCGTTGGGGTGTATATGTTTATTATGGTTATGTCCTCGTTGATTTGTCAATCCCTTTATCATTATGTAATGCCCTTCTTTGCCTCTATTATAGCCTTTGTTTTAAAATCTATTTTGTGTGATATAAGTATCGCTACCCATCATCTTTTATTTGTTTTTTTTTTTTTTTTTACTTCCATTTGCGTGAAGTTTTCTCTTTCCCTTTATTTTCAGTCTGTGTCACTTGATCTGAAGTGGGTCTCCTGTAGACAGCATAGGATAGGTCTTGTTTTCTTATTTATTCAGCTCCCCTATGTCTTTTGATTGGAGCATTTAATCCATTTACATTTAAAGTGATTATTGATAGGTACAGAGTTACTGCCATTTTATTATTTGTATTTCTTTTTTTTCTTTTTCTTTATTTTATTTTATTTTATTTTTTTAGAAATCCCTTTAACATTCTTGTAATGCTGGTTTGTTGGTAATGAATTCCTTAAGCTTTTCCCCATCTGGAAAATCCTTTATTTCACCTTCCATTTACATTGAAAGCCTTGCTGGGTAGAGTCTGCCTGTTTCTAGATTGTTGTTTTTCCATAACTTGAATAATTCTGGCCAGCCCTTCTGGCCTGCCGAGTTTCCATTGAAAAATCAGCAAACATTCTTATGCGGGTACCCTTGTAAGTAACTAGCTGCCTTTCTCTTGCTGCTTTTAAGATTCTCTCTTTGTCTTTGAGCTTTGCCATTTTAAAGATGATGTGTTTTTGGTGTGGGTCTGTTTGCATTCCTCTTCTTTGGGACTCTTTGTGCTCCTTGTGTTGTAGCCGCCAGTCCCCGAAAGACACACGGACCACCAGAACTCAGTGAGTGAGTTATAGGAAACATTCTTTATTCAGCCAGCTGGGTCTTCCAGGGGTACACAGACCCCAAATTAAGCAGCCCTGAAATGTAGAGGTACAGGGGGTTTAAGCCCCAAATCCCATTCTTCATTCTGTCTAAAGACAAATGTCTATCTTTCTTCTATTCACTACCTGTCAACTCACAGGTCAGGTGTGTAAGCGTGGTTACAGAAGCAGAAAGCTTGTTTAGAATGTTATGTTCCTATAATCAAAGGCCTAAGTTCCCATAGCGTTAGCCAAGCAGGAACTTTTTTCAGTAAGAGTCATCGTTTCAGCCACCACACTGGAACTTGTATGTCTAATTCCTTTGCCAGGTTCAGGAAGTTTTTCTGTCATTATTTCTTCAAATGGTTTTGTAATCCCTTGCTCTCTCTCTTCTCCTTCAGGTTTTCCCAGAGGTCTCTAATCTATTCTCATTTTTTTTTAATTCCTTTGTTTGTTTGTTTGTTTTTGTCATTCTGGTTGAATGTATTCTGCTACCCTGTCTTCCAGTTCACTGATTCGATCTTCTGCTTGTCCAGTCTACTGTCAAATCCTTCTAATGTAGTCTTCCTTTTAGTTATTGTATTCTTCATTTCTGTCTGGTTCTCTTTCATGGTTTCTATGTCCTTTTTTATGCTTACAGTCTCTCTGTCGAGGTTCTCATTGTGCTCATCCATCCATTCTCCCCGAAGTTCATTGAGCATCCTTATAACCATTATTTTGAACTCTGTCTCTGGTAGGTTGCTTGCCTCCATTTCATTTAGCTTATTTTCTGGAGTTTCCTGTTGTTTCATTTGTAGCATGTTTCTTTTTTTCTCTCTTATTTTATTACCCTCTCTGTGTTCATTCCTATGTGCCAGGAATATTTGTTTCATCTCTCAACCTTGATCAGATGGTCTTATGTGGAAGGTGTCTTGTGTGGCCCAGTGGCATACCCTCCCTGATCCCTATGTTGGGGGCTCTGGACATGATCTCTGTGTGGGGTGTGCCTGATCTTCTGTTGTCACTAAGCCTTTATTGTTGTTAGTTAATCAGTGGATGAGATTAACGCTGAGGCTGACTAATTGTGGGAATTGGCTGCACCCACAGGGTGAGAGTTGCTGTGTTGGGGGGCTGACCCCACTGAATGGGATTAGCCCTCGCAGGCTTGTGTACTGTTTGCAACCACTCTTTGTGTGTACCACTAATGAGGCTAGTCAGGAGTTGCTCTGTTGTGGTCTGGTGCCTGCCTCCAGATGTGCTGATTTTGTGGCCCTTTGGTGGGGCTCCCCAGTAGGCCATGCTCAGCTACTGCTTGTGATTGCTCAGGGTTACCTGGTGGGAACTACAAAGCAATCTGCAGATGGTTGTAACCTGTGCTGGATCTACAGGTAAGTGGAAGAGACAATGTTGTAAGCAGTGGTCTGGTTATCCCCTGTCCCTGACCTAGGTCAGTTTAGTAGTGGGACCAGTACTCCTCAAGACCTGACACTGCCTGTCAGTTACCCGTCAGTCTCTGAAACTGGAAGAGCCTCCAGGTGTGTGTTGGGTGGTGCAGTGACCCTGGTAGTCTTCGAAGTTTATTGAGTAAATTTCCCCCTGCCACTGCAGTGTCCGTTTACATGCCAGTGCTGTCTCTGTGGCCTCCTGTACAAGTTTCCAGTCATAGCAAGGTTAGCTGCTGCCCACCTCTTGTCTGAATGAGCCCCCCCCCCAGGGAAGAGGCAGCTGCTGATCAATGTGTTGCTGGCACTTTGTGTATTGTTTGGGGTAGAAGCTCAGGGAGTCAAAGGCTGGCAGGCCAATGGCCAGAATTTTCTGCAATTTCTGTATCTGTACGTTCCCACAGTAGTCACAGATCACATGGAGAAAAGCAGCTGTCTGGGGCAGTTCCAGCGACCTCTGCAGCCTCCTCAAGAGATATTACAGTTCGTATAGGCAGCAGAAGTCTGCCTGTCACTGATTTCCATGCAGTGCTCATCTTGTGCTAACCAGTTTTTTGCCTGTGTGGATTGAGAGAATGGTGGGGGAGGAGCCTGGTAGTGGAAGTTCACTGTCAATGGTTAAAGGGCTGCCTGGGACAATCTGTGGGTTGGGTGGTGTAGGGTCTCAGAAGACTATGGCAATCAGATCAATATAGCCTCAGTCTTGTTATATAGTAGCCTATGGTCAGTCAATGTGACCTCACATAGGGATTATCTAGGTCCTCCCATCATGGTCCAAATATGCATAGACCTTCCCATTTCTGCCTTATTATAGCTCTCTTTGCTGAAAACCCTCTTCTCCCTTTGGAGTATATTGTCTTATCTCTTTTCCTCCAGAATTTCACAGAGTGCAGCCTTCCCTAGCATGGCTCATCTTATTCTAAAATGTTTATTCAATAAATCTTACTTTTTCTACATCTAATTGACCTGTAATTATTTGCTGTGTCAGCGGGGAAGAAATGAAGGAATACACTCAACACCATCATCCTCCACCTACACTGCTGAGATGACGTCAGATTTCACCTCACCCCAGCAGTGACAATCCCAATAGTTTTTATTCAAAAGATGTATAGGTAGGAGACAACAAAGAGTTCATTATGTTTCTACTATTAATTCTTTCTATTCATTTTAGGTTATTTTCATAATCGTAGAATTAAAAGTTAACTCAGTGTTACAGAAGTGTGAAAGAAATTTTGAGCAAAATTTGAAGCAGTTTCGAAGCCAAGAAAACCAAAATCAAGTCTATTTCACGTCAAGAATTTTACAGAAATTTTAAAGAAAATGTAATTTATTGATTGAGATGCATTCAGTAAATTCCATTGTTACTTTGAATAGCTATTAGGTGCAGAGAAATGCTAGGGCTGGGGGATACAGGGGGAAGTAATGGAGAAATTATGCCATGTATCTACTATACATACCCACTGAACTGCTTGGAGTTAATAAACAATTCTATTATTTTTCTCCAAAATTTGAGAAGCCAGACTGAGAACATAAATATATTTTTGAAAACTGCTAACTAAAATAGCATCTCCAAGTTTTATGCAGATGATCCAAGAAACTTTTTTAGTACATTTACCAATCACTATAAATTAACCCAGAATCCCAGATACCAGAACAAATTAAAAGGGACAACTTTAATAACTTAATGATCCATTCATAATTCTAACTTTGATGATACATCATTATACAAATATAATAAAGAGCTGTTTCATATCAGGTTGCATTCATACCTCTGGAATTCATAAACATTATCTTCAGTTTCCACACCGAAATCATTAAAATAGTTTTAAAAATTAGTGAGACTATTTGATTTATATATTAACCAACTCCATAGAAGAAGAAAGATAATACTATTTATTAATGTTGAAAATTTTAAATCCATTGATTTAAAAGTAGTTATACTATATCATAGCCACCTGTGGTTGGGTCTTCAAAAATTTTTAGCAAACTGAAAAACTTGCATTTGCACTTCTATTGTTGCCCATTTTTGCTTTAATATGAGTCATCACAAAGTGTTTCTTGTCTTCCACACAAATCATTATGGATTTATTGTCTACAATTTATAAAAACTCTTCTCGAATCTATTTATATTTTAGAGTTAGCCATTTATCATTCTAATTGTTTTCATAGATTTACTACCTGCTTCTTGAAAATACCTTTATTTGCTCTTAAATTAGCTTTTTTTCCATTGCAATATTGCCCTGGCTTTAATTTTTATAAGATTTGTTTAAGCAAACCTAAATTTACCATCCTGTAAATTTGACGATGTTAAAAACTATGATCATGTATTTATATTCAGAAACTTTTGTTTTAGTAAACACCGTCTAAATGTAGTATAATTTTTAGATGCTGATTGTTCTTCAGACCAGAGTAGTAAGATGATTATTTGTATTTAGCAATAACTCTTCACGTTGGGGATGAGTAAACCAGGTATGAAAAAGTGAAGTAGTATGGAGAACATGGACATCAAATCAGTATTGCTTTCAAGAATAAGGTCTGAGTTTAGATGTTTGATCTAAAGCAGAGAGATTCCTAAGCATAGGCCTTTTTGGCTGTGTCAGAATCATTGGTATTCAGGTTTCTAGGAAAAAATAGGAACCCCATGCACACAATACCAAAGATTCTGATTCAATAAGTCTAGGGTGAATCCCAGATATCCTTATTTTTAATAAACTCCCATATTAATTCTGATGCATATCTGAGAGTGGGAAACCATTAATATAGTATACCATCAGCGGCAACTAAAATACAGTAAGGAGAGTGAGTTCAGAAACATGGCAGAGTAAGAGATGTCCAAGATCTCTCTGCTTGACACAACAATCAGCTAAACATCAAAAACTCAACCAAAAAACACCTGACCTGCACATCAGCATGTCTGAGCATGGGATCTGCACATAAGAGCTACCACAGGTCAGCACATCAGGTAGTAGACTGGGAGAAATGAAGACTCTCACAACTGGAGCTATCTGTAGGAGGAGAAGGGAGGGGAGAAGGAGCGGTGAGTTCCCTGAATAGCCCTGCCTGGGAGAGCTATAATCTACAAGCGGCCTGCGTCAGTAGCCAGTCATCAGGGCCGGAAGCAGAGTAGCAGAGATTGCAGAAAACAACAGATCATTTTTATCAGCTGTGGTTGCAAAACTGAGGCTGAACTGCAGCCTCCATCCCCAAACCCAAAGGGTCCCTGACCCCGTGTACTCCGAGACTAAACACCATGGAGCCCCAGGAGAATCTGAGCAAATGCTACTGAAACTGTTGCTAACACTAAAAGAGACTGAGGGTAGCGATCATGATTAAACATTAATACCAAATTTAAAAAAGGACATTATTAAGACTTTATATAAAGCAAGGACCCAAGAGACTTAGACACACCTACTGGAAACAAAAAGAAAAGTGCTTTTTTTTTTTTTTTTTTTTTTTTTTTGCAACAGGCTAGAGAGAGATATTTATATAATAACTCTTTCTGGAAAAAAAGCACAATAAATTTCTATTAATGCCAAGGTGGAGAAATAGTCCATTAAACACCATGAACAACCAAGGTGACAAGGCAGCTAAGCCAGAAACAGAAAAACCTCCAGAAAATAAGCTTAAAGACATAGAAATATACAACTTAAATGACAGAGAATTAAGGATGGTACTTCTGAAAAATACTCAGAGATAGGAAACAATTCATAACAATTTCAGGAATTGAAAAAAACAACTTGATGAATAGAATAAGTTCTTTAGCAAGGAGACTGGAACCCTCAAAAGGAACCAAATAGAACTTCTGAAGATAAAGAACACAATATAAGATTTGAAAAATGAAATAGCAAGCTTGGGAAATAGTCACAAAATAGAGGAGAGGAATAGTGTTATCGAAGACAGAAATCTAGAAATAAATCAGAAAGAAGAGAGAAACCTAAGAATGAAAAATAATGAAATACAAGAGCTAACTAATATCATCAGAAGAGGAAACATAATAATGGGCATTATCAAAGGCTAGGAAAAGGAGCTGGGATTAGAAAGCATCTTCAGACAAATAGTTGACGAGAATTGCCCAAATCTAAGGAATGAACTGGAGCTTGGAATTCAAGAAATCAACAGAACACCCAATTATATCAACCCAAAAAGACCTTCACCAAGAAACATCATATTAAAATTATCAAAAATCAATGACAAAAAAAGAATTCTCAGGGCAGCTTGAGAAAAAAAGATGGTAACCTATAAGGGAAACCCATTAGATTATCATCAGACTTCTCAGCATAAATCTTACAAGCCAGAAAGGAGTAGAATCATCTATTCAAAGTATTAAATGAAAGGAACTACCAGACAATAATAATGTATCCAGCTATGCTCTCCTTTACATATGAAGGAGCAATAAAGACTTCCAGACATACAAAAATTGAGGGAAATTTCTGTGACAAGGCCTGCAGTACAGGAAATACTGAAAGGGGTCAGCTCATCTAAAACAAAATGATAAAAAATATACATAATTAGGTGCAAGGTGGCTAGCAAGCCAATGGAAGCAGATGAGTGCAAACCTTACTAAGAATAGGGCATTATAAGCTTAAACAATAAGAAGAGAATGGCTAAAGCAAGATAGTAATGATTGTTCAGCATACATAGGGACAAATTGAGACAACAATGACAGAAAAGGGGAGGATTCAAAGATCCAAATTCACAACAGGGAAAGGAGATAAGGCTCACAAGGAAGAAAATGGGCTACTGGGTGAGTGTGTATGTGTGTGTGTGTGTGTGTGTGTGTGTGTGTGTGTGTGTGTGTATAGTTTTATATATACATAGTTTTATATATATAGTTATATATAACTGTCCTCTACATATTCATAATGATAACCAGATGCTAAAGATTTAGAACTGAAGTATATAAGATAAAATAAAAATATTAGAGGGAAAACCCAGAAAAAACCAACAACAACAAAAAATACATACACGTACAAGAAAGCAATGGAAATACCGAGCTACCAGAAAGCAAAACATAAAATGGTTACAGGTAAACCTAACATTTCAATAATCAGTCTAAATGTAAATGGACTGAACTCACCAATAAAAAGGCACACAGTTGCAGATTGGATCAAAAAACAAAGACCAACCATATGCAGCCTCCAGGAGATACATCTCAGTTCCAAAGACAAATATAAACTCAAAGTGAAATGGCAGAAAATGATATTTAAAGCAACAGACATTCAGAGAAAGCAGGAGTATCGATACTAATATAGGACGAAATAGACTACAGAAAAAAAGTAAAGAAAGATACTGAGGGACACATCATAATGATAAAGGCAATCATGCACTAAGAAGACATAACACTTATTAATATCTGTACTCCTAATCAGGGAGCCCCGAAATATGTAAAGCAATTATTAACAGAACTTAGGGGAGGAGCATGCCAAAACACTATCACCGTAGGAGTTCTAAAAACCCCACTGTCAGATATGGACAGATGATCCAAATAGAAACTCAATAAGGAAATAACATCATTAAATGACATATTAGACCAACTGGACGTAATTGACAAATACAGAGCCTTTCATCCCAAAACAGCTGATTACACATTCTTCTCTAGTACACATGGAACATTCTCTAGGATCGACCACATACTGGGACACAGAGATAGCCTCAACAAATGTAAGAGGGTTGAAATCATACCAACCATATTCTCTTATCATAATGCTTTGGAACTAGAGATCAACTGCAAAAAGAAAAAAGGAAAAAAAACCCACAAATTCTTAATAGTGAATTGTAAGAAAAAGAAGTGGAAATAATAATTCATTTTGCCATTACAACAAAAAGAATAAAATACCTAGGAATAAATCTAACAAAACATGTGAAGTATCTATATAATGAAAACTGTAACACCTTATTAAAAGAAGTCGAAGAAGATACAAAGAAATAAAAATATATTCCATGTTCTTGGATTGGAAGAATCAACATAGTTAAAATGACCATATTACCTAAAGCATTGTGCAGATATAATGCAATCCCTATAAAACTCCCCTTGGCATTTTTTAAAGAAATAAAACAAAAAATTCCTCAGATTTTTATGGAAGCACAAAAGACCCCGAATGCCAAAGTCATCCTGAGAAAAAAGAACAAGCCGGGAGGCATCACTCTGCCCAATTTCAAATTGTACTACAAAGCAACAATAATCAAAACGGCATGATATTGGGAGAAAACCAGACATATGGTCCAGTGGAACAGAACCAAGGGTCCAGATAAACCCATATTTATATTGGCAAATCATTTTTAACAAAAGAGTCAAAAACATACAGTGGAGAAAGGAAAGCCTCTTCAATAAATAGTGCTGGGGAAACTGGAAAGCCACCTGCAAAAGAATGAAACTAGACTATTGTATATCACCACACACACCAAAATTAACTAAAAATGGATTAAGCATCTGAATATAAGACCTGAAACAACAAAATGCATAGAAGAAAACAGGAACTAAACTCAAGGACCTTGGGCTTAAAGCTGATTTTACGAAATTGACCTCAGAGGCAAGGAAAGTAAATGCAAAAATAAATGAGTGGGACCACGTCAAACTAAGCTTCTGATCAGCAAAAACAAAAACAAAAACAAAAACAAACAAACAAACAAACAAACAAACAAAACATCAACAAGGTAAAGAAATAATCATCTGAATAGGAAAATATATTTGCAAGCAATGCCGCCGATAAGGACCTAATATCCAAGATATACAAATAACTCATACAACACAATAACAACAACAACAACAACAACAACAACAAAATGATCCAATCACAATATGGGCAGAGGACCTGAACACTTACCCTAGAACATATACAAATGACTGACAAATATATGAAAAGAGGGGGAGGTAAAAAATTGTGTAGATGATTGAAGCTCAGTTCATCCCTCTGGTGACCAAATCAAAGTTGTGACATAAACAAGGAGCAGCAGCAAGGAAAATTTGCCTGGGATCTAGATGAACAAGCCATACACCTAGGAAAAATCCAATAAATCACTGAGCATTGGCAGAAGGTAGGACAGCGTGAGGATAGGACACTGCCCAATCTCAAGTGGCAGAGTGAGATGGAGGCTGCGGCAGCGGCGGCAGCAGCGGCAGAGCAGATTTTCGACAAGCTAAACAGTAGAAGCTAGGACTGTGACACTCAGTGAGGACTGCTCACTCTGAACACCAGTGCCAATTGGGCTGTGTGCAGGGCACCGGGACTTACCAGGAGACATTTCTGAGTGAGGGCCGACACAAGATTAGCTCTGTACAGAAATGCTGGCAGTATCCATTGTTCCCTGTCGATCCCTCATACCAGTACACTGGACACAGCACTGCCATAGCCACGATGTCATCAAACTGGATACCAGAGGCCACTCTGCCCAGAGGATGCCCTGAAACCCTGCGTCCCCCAACTCCCAGCCCTACACAAGCCACATCCAAGTATATCCTCAGTCAGTCAAGTGCTTCTTGCTGAGCAATGCCTAGACTTACCTATAGGCAGTTGGCCTCGGTTTCTGGTATGGCCTTCTGAGGCAACTATAAGAAGAGCATCGGTGGATTGTTTGCTGAATCTTAACAGGTGGCCCCAAGGGATAGAGACTTGTGCTAAATTTGGACTGTAGCTGAACCCCTCTCAGGATTGTGCCACTGGACACCTACTTCACAAGTCACACTAATAAGACCGGGAGACTTAGGAACTTTGCTTAGTATGTAGAAACAGGCAAGGAAAGTTATCCAAAATAGGAAGACAAAGAGCAGAAACTATATAAGAGAACAGAACAGAGATCTAAATATAATGGAGTCAATTAATCTAACAGGTGCAGAATTCAAAATACTGGTTATAAAGATGCTCAATGAACTTTTGGGAAGTGTAGATAAATTCAGCAAAGAGATAAATAACATAAAAATTGAAATGGAAATTATAAAAGGGAGCCAGTCATAAATGAGGAACACATTATCTGAGATGGGAAGTATATTAAATAGAATAAAAAAAAGAAATAAGCAAAGTGGATAAAGAAAAGGGTCAAATGCCCTATGTAGAAAATGGGAAAGCCAAAGACACTCAATCAGAATGGCAAGACATAAGATTCCAAGACTATAAAAATAATGTAAAGAGCATATGGAACACTATTAAGGGTCCAAATATCTGTCTAATTGGTATAACTGAAGAAAATCAAGATGTTAAACAGCTGTTTGGAAAATAATGGTGGAAAACTTTCCTAAATTGGTAAAGGAAATGGACATAAAACCCCAGGAAGCTCATAGAATTCCATAAATCAGGGATCCAAACAGGCCCACACCAATACACATCATAATTAAAATGCCAAAGGTTAAATATAAAGAAAGAATATTAAAAGCAGCAAGAGAAAAAAATTTACTCATAAGGCAACACCCATAAGACTAGCAGCTGATTTCTCAAAAGAAACTATGCAAGACAGAGGGCTTGGCAAAAAATATTTGGCAGGATGAATACCCAGGATATACAACCAAGAATAATTTATCCATCAAAGCTATCACTTAGAGTTGAAGGACAGATAAAGAACTTCTCAGACAAAAATAAGCTAAAGTATTTACCATCCACCAAGCCAGTATTACAGGAAATGTTGGAGGGACTTCTTTTTTTTAATAAATTAATAAATTTACTTCTTTTATTGTGACATTGGTTAATGAAATCCAATAAGTTTCAGCTATACACTTTAACAGTAAGGCATATATATATGTATATATATATTACATTGTATGGTCATCTCTCATACTTAGATTTCTTTCTATCACCACATATTTTAACCCACTTTACCTCGTCTACCTCCCCTCTATCACCACCCCCTACCCTCTGGTAACCACTAGTCTATAATCCATGTCCATGAGTCTCTGTTTCTTTGTCCTGTTCATTTGTTGCTTTTAGGTTTATATCCCACATATTAGTGATATCATGTGATTTTCAACTTTTCTGTCTGGCTTATTTCGTTTAGCAATGATTATCTTGAAGTCCATCCATGTTGTGGCAGATGGCAGTATTTCATCTCTTCTTATAGCTGAGTAATATTCCATTGTATATATGGACCACGACTTCTTTAGCCAATTATCTATTGTAGGACACTTCGGTTGCTTCCATGTCCTGGCCACCGTGAATAATGCTGCTATGAACATCAATGTACAAATATCTTTATGGATATGATTTTTTAAGTCTTTGGGTAAATCCCCAGTAGAGAGATTGCTGGATAATATGGTAGATCAATTCTTAGTTTTCTGAGGAAACTCCATACTGTTTGACATAGTAGCTGTACCAATTTGCAGTCCCACCAGCAGTGCATAAGGGTTCCTTTTTCTCCCCATCCTCCCCAACATTTGTTATTATTTGCCCTTTTGTTCATAGCTATTCTAACAGATATGAGATGGTACCTCATTGTGGTTTGATTTGCATTTCCCTAATAGCTAGCAATGTTGAGCTTCTTTTCAAATATTTGTTGGCCATTTGTATTTCTTCTAGGCAGAAGTGTCTGTTCAGGTTAGAGATACTTCTTTAAGAAGAAAAAATACAAATTACTCACTTCAGATTAAAAGACACACAGAGACTAAAAATAAGGGATAGAAAAAGATATTGCTTTGATGGACCTAGAAGGTATTTAAGTCAGACAGAGAAAGATAAACACTATATGATTTTATTTTTATGCAGAATCTAAGGAATAAAAAGAACAAAGTAATCAAAAACAGACTTACAAATATAGTGGACAACTTGGTGATAGACAGAGTGGAGGGGGTTTGGGGACTGGGAGATGGGGTGAAGTGTTAAAGAAGTACAAATTAGTAGCTGATAGATGATCACAGTGACGTGGAGCATGGCATAGGGAATGCAGTTAATATTAATATGTTGGCTAGATAGAAAGTCAGGGGAGAGAGGGAGTAATTGGGGGCATAATTTTATGAACATTATAGATGTCTAACCAATGTACTGTATATGCAAAACTAATTAACAAATAGATAGATGATAGATGATAGATAGATAGATAGATAGATAGATAGATAGATAGATAGATAGATAGATAGATATTCAACCTCACTAGGTATTAGGGAAATGCAAACCAAAATCACAATGAGATACCATCTCACACCTGTTAGAATAGCTATAATCAACAGGACAAGTAATAACAAAAGTTCGAGAGGATGCGGAGAAAAAGGAACCCTCATACACTGCTGGTGGGACTGCAAATGGTACAGCCACTGTGGAAAACAGTATGGAGGTTCTTCAAAAAACTAAGAATTGATATACCATATTATCCAGCAATCTCTCTACTGGGGATTTACCACAAAGTCTTGGAAACCCGTACTCGAAAAGATATTTGCACACCGATGTTCATAGCAGCATATTCATGGCGGCCAGGACATGGAAGCAACCAAGGTGTCCTACAATAGATGATTGGCTAAAGAAGTCAGTGGTTCATATATACACATGGAATATTACTTAACCATAAGAAGAGATGAAATACTGCCATTTGCCACAACATGGCATGGACCTCGAGATAATCATGCTAAATGAAATAAACCAGACAGAAAAAGTTAAAAACACATGATATCACTTATATGTGGCGATATTAAACTAAAAGCAACAACATGAACAGGACAAACAGAGACTCATGGACATAGATTATAGTCTAGTGGTTACCAGAGGGTAGGGAGAGTTGGTAAGTGGGGAGGTAGATAGGGTAAAGGGGGTCAAATATGTGGTGACAGAAAAAAAAATCAAAGTATGAGAGTGACCATACAGTGTAAATATATATTAATATATATATGTGTGTGTGTGTGCTGTGTGTGTGTGTGCCTTACTATTAAAGTGTACCCCTCGCTGAAACTCATTTGGATTTCATTAACCAATATCACCATAACAAATAAATTAAATTAATAAATTTAAAAAATTAATTAAAAAACGTAAGTAGGGATGTTACTGTACTATTTCTCAATATTCAGTCCAACTTTATTGTCTCCCAATATTTCCCAACTTAAAGCATGTAGTACCATTTTCTGAGAGATTAAAAAAATAATTCAATAGCATTATTGTGCTTTTATGGGTCTTTGACCATAATGATTTAAGATATGTAATGCTATAGTATGAGTTGTATCTAGCCTTTCAAAGAGTGGAATCCATTTTTTACAAAAGAGTAATCTTTTGCATCAGAAAGCTACCTTATAATACATGTATCAGTGTTTTTTTCCATGAAGTGTCCTGTGTCAACGTGAAGACGTAAATCAGCGCACATACTGTGCTTGATCACAGCTGAATTGTTAAGCCCACTAAGAGGTGCGAATTACAGAAATGATGATGTAGTCTTCAGTGTAGCTCCACCATTCCTCATAGCTCCAGCTGTTTTGTGTATCTACAGCTGAACAGACAGGAACATTTATGTATAATCTTGGGAGAGCCTCCTCAAAAACATTTAAAGAAAGTTTTTGACCAAATAAATTAGTTTGATTTTAACTAAGTATGTAAGAAGGGAGAGATTGAGAGAGAGAGAGAGAGAGAGAGAGAGAGAGAGAGAGAGAGAGAGAGAGAGAGAGACTGAGAATGGAACACTGTAAAATTTTCTTCAAGCTATCATTCTGAATAACAATGAAGAAAAAAGTGTAATTCACTGGTGAAATCAAGTTTTATTTAATTCAGTTGGAACACATAACCCATGTTTTGGATTTTTGTTTGTTTAAAATGGCTGTGATTGTCAACATGTTGATTTTTAATTTATCATCATCAGAAAAAAATAATTGTGTTATAGAATTGACGAGTTTTGTTGGGAAAGAACCTCTCCTGAAAACCCAACTAAGATGTGATCCTGAGGCATTTGTTGTTGGTTTGCAAGAGAGGATAAAATTGTTCCTCGCTGCTACTATTAATCAGCGGCCTAACAGCGACCGCTTCCTGTAAAATTGTTTCCAAGCACATTTCCATAAAGAAGGGTTCTATTCTACTTGCACCCCTGCTTATATTCCAACTCATCTATATTCTACTCCAGGCTTTGGGTATGTTTCTCCCCCCAACAAATTGGCTATTTAATGCTTGTACAGGCCTATAATTGTGCTGATAGTCATCTAGCCAACCAATCATAGAACTATTCATTAGAATATCTGCAATCAGGGCAGTGTCAAAGTGAGCTACATTTATTTCGCTACTAAATATCAAACAATGACAAATTAAACTCTTATTGTGATGATAGTATTAAAGCAAATGGTGTGTAATTATATTTTTTTCTTGCTGTTATGTTATTTTTACTAGAGAATATAGTAAATGTGGATTTTACAGACTTTAAAACTGGAGCATAGCTAAAAGAAACAGGGCAGAGGGATTTGTATTTCCACATGAAAAGGCCCTTATATTGCATTGATGGAAAACAGGTCACTAAACACTATATTTTGACAAAAAAGAATGCAGGAGCATAGTTTCCATATATAGTGCAGTCTATGACCATGTGTTAGCACTAAAATAGACGAATGTAGGTGCACTGAGTACTCCCACAGCAACACAAATCCCTCAGAAACAAATTGCTAGTTATAACAAAAGACAAATAATTCACATGCTTACATATTTTACTCCTGCAAAAATGTGCTTTTTTTCAAAAATTAAGGTTAATATAATATTTTATCCTTGAAAAGCTACACCCCATAAACTCTCATAAATTTACCATATATAAGAGGTCATTAGTGGAAAGTGGATAATTAAATAGCATTGATAAGAATAACTATTTAGTTTTCTCCTGTTTATCAAGCACCTAAAAGTCAAATGTTAATTAAAATAGTTAAATAAATAAAAGGAATTTTTAAAAGTAAGTTAAGTTTATCCTTTGCAGCTGTCCTTGACTTAAATTGCTTCAAAATATATTAAGAACTCTCATATTAGAATCATTAAGGATAGTTTAAACCAGATTTTCACAGCAAGAAGTATTAACATTTTAGTAAAATTTTAATGGGAGATTTTCACATGTGGCAAAACTGAAAAGAAAAGACATTTAAAGATGAAAATATTAATTAACCAACAATTTTTTTGTTGTTCTCATGTTTCTCTCTCAGTAATATTCCCTTTCTTCTAGACTCTATAATAAGATCAAAGTAACCCTTTACTTATCTCATTATGTTCTCTTTCTTTCAGTGGCCCAGTTTCTGGACATGATTTCACTATAGAATAAAATAAAAGAAGACCAGTTAGATGATAGAGAATATTTTATTTATCAAGATACATTTGGGATACGAGCCAAATTTATAAACACAACTATGAAAATCTTGGCATTAAAAAAAAGACTTAAATACATTCTGAAACATCTTCTGGGACTTTCACACTATGACAGTGTTTCTATAATTCTGAAAATAATTTTATAAAATGAATATATCTTAAGAATGTAGTTAAGAACAACACAAATTTATTTATTAGGTATATATTTAGTCAGTAACGAATCAAATCCAAATTTTTTCAAACATGAAAAATAAAACTTGTAACTCAATAAAGGCAAGTGTCTTCTCAAACATGTTTTTCTCAATCATATTTGCTAAGATGTAAAGCACATTTTTAATTCTAAAATGCTGAACAATTGAAATATAGGTTTGTGATATGAATTGTAAGTAACAAAATCCACTTTTGTCTAAATAAAACTTTTTTATTAAGAGATAATAAAAATACAAATATCATTTTTTCAATGTCTCCGGAGGGGCCTAAAAATTGGACTTGTATACTGCACAGTGAACAAAAATGCCATTAATCACACTGCAGAGTTGGTTGAGTGAAGACATCACTGCTGGTGCAAAAAGGGCCAGACAGCATAGCGTGTATCACTGAGGGATAGCATAAGCCACTCTAACTACATTCCTTTCTCTTCCCTTCAGGCCAGACAATTCAGTAGTATGTTGCTCTGAGAAGTATTCACTGCCTCTAGGCCTCTAGAGACTGGGCACAGCTGCCATCACTGCTTCTACAAATATGATTTCTACTGTTTCTTTGTGAGGATCATTTGATTAGCAAAGTCTAAGTTATGTGCCCAAGTCCTGGCTACACTGAGACTGGGAAAGCAAGTAATGTACCTGGAATTTTCAGCTTATATAAGTGAAAAGTTAGCTTTGCCTCCTATAGTGGAGGATTCCCCAAACATAAGAAGGCAAGTTTAGATACTGAGTGACCAAAACACAATGACAAATGACCACCATGGTTCATTCCTTCAGCTGCCTAACACCAGCATACAGAATTCTTCCAATACCTTATTTTATCTAACATTACATAGCTCTTACTTTGTGCTAGGCATTCTTCTAAGCATTTCATATGTATTTAGTCATTTAATCCTCAGTAAATCCTATGGTATAAGTATTATATGCTTCCCATTCTACAAGTAAGAAAACTAGGCAAAGAAAGATTAAATAGCTTTCCCAAGTTCCCAAACCCCTGCGTAATACCACATTCTTATGTGATACAATGAAGTTGTTCATTATACAACCAAAACTGCACTATCTCTACAAAAGGTATGCAATGGACAATGTTTGTGTCCCTCCCCCCAAATTCATATGTTCAAATTCTAAAACACAAGACAATGGTATTAGGATGTGGGGCCTTTGGGAGGTAATTAGATCAAAAAGGTAGAACCCTTATAAAAGAGTCCCAAAAGAGCTCCTTCACCCCTTCCACCATGTGAGGACACAGTGAGAAAACATCCCTTTCTGAGGAAGCTGGCTCTCACCATATACCAAATTTGCAGGTACCTCGAGCTTAGACTTCCCAGCCTCCAGAACTGTAAGAAATATTATTTTGTTTGTAAGCTACCCATGTTAATTGTAATTTGTTATAGTAGCCAGAACAGATTAAGACAAAGTATGAACCAAAAGTTCTTATCATTTACTTTACCTGGCTCTAAATTAATGATGTCTCCCTAATGACCATTGTTCCTCTTTTTGCATCACAACCCTTTCTGTATATTCTAATTGATAATTTAATAATAACCATGACACCATATAATTTTAACGGTTATCTACATACCTGAAAAATACTTGGGAAGATAGAATAAAATTAGTTAATATATGCAAATGCATATAGCACAGTAAGAAAAAATAGTGTGGATTGATGCCATAGTCCTGTTTTCTTCATCTAATCAGAAGGCCACAGTGAATATTAATGATTTAATTTCTCTACTGCCCATTGATCTTCCCTTTTCTCTCAACCAGCACTTCCACTTGTTAGGGCTCTTTAAGAGGTCAGGCGAAGGATCTAAGCTTAGTGGTTCTGCCTGATTCAAGTTCATAATATAACCCCGTTTTTTTGTATGTTCACACAATGTAAATAAAGCATCTGAAATCTCCAGTTGATATTTCATTTTTTGATTCAGTGTAACCATTATTATATCCCCTACTAGAAACATTCCTCCTTTGAATACTGAGATCTTTAGATCAACAAAACCTAGAGTTGCTATGTAAGTGCTACATTAGGTGGAATAGTGAGAAAACGATAGGTACCATACCCACTTTCTCCCATTGGTTCCCGAGTCTATGTAATATGACTATGAGAGAAACTGCATAATAACATTATTCCCTGGTCAGATTCAAATATTCCATGCATTCCACAGAAGAATACCTGAACCTCACACAATCAGCTCTCAGTTGGCACAGTGATCATGGCTTAAATAAGGCACACTTTTCCATAAATCAATCTACTTTGGAGTATGGGTTCATGGAAAGACCAGTGAACCACATGAAGAATCAGCTGATTCATTCCCTTACTTCTTTTGCTAAATGATGAGTTCTTTGGTTGAGGGTAATATTGTGTTGGATACTTTGCTGTTTATATGACATTCTGTAATGGCATGATGGTGCTAGCAAAAACACGATAGATAAAGAGGCATATCAAAATAATTATTTCAGGAAGGAAAAATGCAAGCCCTATGCATGAAAGAGTCCACTGTAATACCTGACACTATGTGGCTGACTGTACTGAGGCTTGGGGCCAGTATTCTTGTAGGCAAATCAGCCACCAAGAGAGGTCAGACTTGTTGAGAGAGATTTTATATTGTTGATGCCAAACTCCATCCCTGCTACCCATTGAGCAAGCACTAGGGAGACTGGGGGAAAGAACCCAGCCAGGAGAAACACAAATAAATCAATTTGGTCATCAAGATTTTGATAGAAATTATCCAATCTGAATGAGAAGATAAAACATATACATGCTTAGCAAAATGTCTCCATTTATTCATTTAAACATTTATTGAATGCCTGCTGTGTGTCAAGCATTGTACTAGAAAATAGAAATAGAACAATAAAAATTCCTACCACAAAAATGAATAATATATTTACTCTTACTGCTCTTAAGAGGTTGCAACAGGTGGGAAAACAAACAAATAAATCAACAAAAAATACAATTTGAGAAATATGAAAAAGAATCCTTACTGTTATTATAAGGAAAGATTGTTTTATATGATTATTTCTTCAAATAGCTGTTCAACATCTAGCTTTCTTCAGTTACATGATTAGACAGATATTTGGCTCCTTAACAGTGTCCATATGCTCTTTACATTATTTTTATAATCTTGACATTTATCTCTGCCATTCTGATTGAGTGTCCTTGGCTTTCCCATTTTTCTAGATAGGACAATTGATCTTTTTCTTTATTCACTTTGTTTATTCCTCTGTTTATTCCATTTAACAGATTTCTCATCTCAGATAATGTGTTCATCATTAGACTGGTTCCCTTTTATAATTTCCATTCAATTTTTATGTTTTTTTTTAAATCTCTTCACTGTAGTTCTCACTGAATTTAACCAAAAATTCATTGAACATCTTTATAACCAGTGTTTTGAATTCCACATCTGTTAGATTACTTGATTCCATCATATCTGGATCTCTGTTCTGTTCCCTCATATGGTTTCTGTTTCTTTGTCTTCCCTTGTTGGCTGTCTTTCTGTGTCTGTTTCTATGAATTAAGCAAAAGCTCCTAAGTTCCCAGTCTTATTAGTGTGGATTGTGAAGTAGGTGTCCAGTGGCACAGTCCTGAGAGGGGTTCAGCTATAGGCCAAATTTAGCTCAAGCCTGTGCCCCCACGGCCACCTGTTAAGATCAGCAAGCAATCAACAGATGCTGTGCTTATAGTTGCCTCAAAAGGCCACACAGAAACCAAGGCCAGCTGCTTTCAGTGTGAGTCTAGGTGCTGCTCAGCAAGGAGCATCTGACTCACTGAGGATAAAACTGGATGTGGCTTGGATGGGGCCAGGAGTTGAGAGAGGCGGGGTTTCAGCAAATCCTCTGGGGAGAGTGACCTCTATTATCCAGTATGATGACCCCACACAATGGCAGCAACTGTGCCTGTGCACTGGGAGTGGGAAGGGTTCAACAGGGAACAACGGATATCGCCGGCACTTCTGTACAGAATGAGTCTCGCGTGGGCCCTCATTCTGACAATGTCTCCTTGTAAGTCCTTGGTGCCCTGCGTGCAGTGGAATCGGCACTGGTGCTCAGATGGAGCAGGCCTGTCACCATGAAAATCTGCTCAAGGATGCGGCCCCTTTAAGAGGCTCTGCCGCTGCTGCTGCAGCCTCTGTCTCACTTAGCTGCTGGAAATTGGGTCACCCCGTGTTCTTTGCCCAGTCCTATCTTCTGCTGTTGTGGGGTGCTAACTTGGATTTCTCCTAGTTGTATGGATTCATCAAAATCACAGTTCATCAAAATCACAGGTGATTTTTCCTTGTTGTTGCTCCCTGTTTCTGTCACAACTTTGATTTGGTCTCCGAGAGATGAACAGAGCCTCTGTCATCTACGCCATTCTGATTCTCTCTCTTTTTTCTATGATTATTGAAAACTTATTCTGCAAGGATGACTTTTGGTGAATGTTCACATGAACACATTCTCACACTTGGTGTCCATTCTGAGAGATCCATGCATAAATGTCTTATTCAAACTTCCCTTTCACCAATCCTCCAATCTTATTCTTTCAAACTCTGATGACCCAGCCAAACCATTAGCCACTACCCATTAATAAGTAATGATCCATACCTCAGTCTATATATCCTTCTAGGCAAAATGGACAATGAAATATACAGCTTGAGTTTCAGCCAATTGGAAGGAATTCCCTTCACCAGTGTCTTTCAGGATAACCTCTAAGTGAGCTTATAATACTGCAGTAGTCCAAATTTTGCATGGTATCAGCACATTATTCAGAGCCACCTATAAACCAGTATCATTTTTTTTCTTTAGTAAGCCAGTCATCAAGAAATCTCCAGGAAATCAAAGGTACAATTACAAGAAGGGTGACAGTGCAATCAAAATAGGCATATTGGGAGTGTGAATCATCTACTTATACAGATTACTTATGCCTGCAGGACCTGTTCAAGTCCAATCTTGTGTATATTTTTCCTCTGAATGACAGAATGCTGTCCAAGTTTATGACTCAGTGGGTCAAATAACACCTAGCTCATGATGGTTAGTTCAGGTAGTATAGGTACTTGATGTACACAGTTTTCAGTCTCTACTATAGCCCAGATTAGCAAGGTGGGAGCTGTTTCTCAAAAGGAGAAAGGTGATTTGCTAAAGAAAACATAGCTATATTATAAAACCCTTTGGGTCTGCATTGTGTTTCTCCTTGTTACAGCTCATCCCAGAATCCATCCTCTTTCCTAAATTACTATAGGTGATATTTTTTTATGTGTGCCCATGTATCTAGTGGGTGATGCATTCCAAGTGATATAGTGACTTGCTTTGAGATTTTCATTTGTCCTGGACTACTTTTTAATTTTTTCTCTCCAGCCCTAGAACTCTGGGATCTGCTGATATAGCAATTTCCAATGTAAGAATAATTCTTCCACTTGAGTCAATAATGGAGCCGATCTCTTTTTTTTTTAATGTTTTTATTTTTGATATTCAATAGTGGTTAGACATTTATAAAATTTTCAAAGTGATCCCCCAATAAGCTTAGTACCCACCTGGCACCACACATATTTATTACAATATTATTGACTATATTCTCTATACTGTGCTTTACATCTCTGTGACTATTTTGTAACTACCAATTTGTACTTCTTCATCCCTTCACGTCCTTTTCACCCAGCCTCCCAAACCCCCTCCCATTTGGCAACCATCAATCTGTAATGTTTATCTGTACTTTCACTGTCTTTAGTTGCAACCAAACCAGAAAAAAAAAATTCATATCTCTCATATTTCCTGGAAGATATGTTGCTGCAACTAATCCTTGCTAGAATAATTCTAATGTCTATATCAGCATTCTTAGATACAAGCAATAGAAACCAACTTTAGCTAGTTAAGCATAAATGTAGTTTATTCAGGATTGAACAGATCTCAGAGTCCCCAAAAGGGTCAGAGAATCTGGCAAAATGAATATGTAGCAAAAATAAAATTGTGCCACAAAAATTGATTCAGTGAAGAATCCACTACTACTGTCAATGCTATTGTCTCTACTACTGGAATGAACATAGCAGTTTACATATCTTGGACACTGGATTTTACCACTAGACTTACTAACACTGTTGCCTCTATAAACTGAGTTCCTTCGTGCCATAAATATGTAATAAGTGCCTACCATATGACAGGCAATGTTCTCAGTGTTGAAAACACAGAAACAACCTGTTCTTTTGGAACTTACAGTCCAATGAAAGGAGAAAAACAATAAGCAGATTAATAAAATGTATAGTATATTAGATTCTGATAATTATTAGGAAGAAAAATAAAGCAGAGGAAGAGAGATAGTCAAAGTTAGAGAAAGCTTACACTTTTCAATAATAGGACCAGTAAAAGTCTTCCTGAAAAGGTGACATTTGAGTAAAAATCCAAAGGTGAGGCAGCAACAAGGCATACAACTGTCTGAGATAGCATCAAGTCAAAAGGCTCTGAGTTATGAGCAGACCTGAGATGTTCAAAAGACAAGACCAGTATGACTAAAAGAGGATAAGCAATAAAGATGAGATCAGATCATGCAGGGCTTCGTAGACTAAGAAAAAGACTTTAGTTTTCACTCTAAGTGAGATGAAAAGTCATCAGATCATTTTGAGCAAAACAGTGACTTAATCTCACATATTCTAACAGGGTAACTGAAAAAAGAATGATGAATACATGCATTCATTTTTTTCAACAAATATTTATTGAATAACTAATATTCCAGACATGTTTTAGGTGATAGAATACAATAGTAAAGAAGACAAACAAAAATTTTGAGTTCCTGGAGTTTATAATGTAATAGCAGAAAACTGAATGTAAACAAGCAAATAAATATATAATATATAAGCGTGTGCTAAATGCTCTGAAAAAAAATCTATGTAAGGATTAAAGAAATATTGCATAGCATGGATGAGAAACTACCTTTTTAGCTAAAGTGGTCAGGGAATTCCTCTCTGATATGGAGACATTGTCCAGAGATGTGAAAGAGACAACAAAGTAAGCCATGTATGTGCCTAGGGGAGGAATGTTCTGGGAAAATTGCATAGTAAGTTCGAACGCCCTCATATGGTAGCATGATTAATATATTAAAAGAACAGCAAGGAGAACTATTTTGCTAGGACAGTGAGAGAGGAGAGTGGTTTCAAATGAGAGAAGGGATATATGAAAGTGCCAGATAATATGGAGTCTTGTATGTCATTGAAGTCACTTTGTTTTTTTTTATGTTGAGAGACATAGGAAGCCATTGAATGGTTTTGAGAAAGGAAGTGGCATAATTTGACATATTGTTAAATAATTCTTTTAACAGCTGTGAGAAGAACAGACCAGTGAAGCTTGTGCTCATGTGCTATGTCTCTACCATAGCTGAGGAGTTCACAGCCCAGTACCTCACCTGAGAATATGTTTTATAAAGGTATATATACATTTAAAACTGCTTGTTACAACCCAAGTTCCCTCAGATCAACCAAATCTTAAGGTCAGGCAGGATCAAGATCAGTCCACTATTATTTTGAGATGGTACATCCAGGATCAAGCTAGCAGAACCAGAAGTCACATGAAAGCTGCAGGAGTAGATGGTCCATACCCCCAAATTATCCACCACTATTACACAGTCCATCCTCTAAGTTAGTATTTATGGTCATATGGAGAAGGTACATTATATTAAGCTAATCAAGAAAAAGAAACAGCTGAGCTTAATTCATAACTGGACTAGTTTAGCATATAGATAAAAGCTTAAATAAACTCTGGCTGCACTAGAGCTCTACTCAGGTGTGGCTTTAAAAGACAATTATGAAGGGAAATCCTCTCACTGTCTAAAATTCATGTGATGTATCAGATTATCCACTTCATGAGAGAAGAGAAGTAGCCTGAAGTTCGAATATATATGAACTCATGGGCATTGAAAAATGGCTTGGCTGATGATCAAGGGCCTAGAAGTAAAAAGATGGAAAGATCAAGGATAAGGAGATCTGTAAAAGAAACTTAGTGGATGGACTTATGGAGTTGGCATGCAATATAAAGATATTAATTTTGCATTTTAACACCTGCCAGAGAGTATCCAACATGGAAGAGGCACTATATAACCAAAGAGAAAGTATGACTGGACAATTTATGCTACTCCAATCTGGTACAATGGGCACATAAATGCAGAAGTCTTAGTTGTCAGTATGGATGCTAAGAATGGGCTAAATATCATGGAGTCTTACTAAGCAAGGCTTATCTAGTTAGTGCTGCTGCTGAATATATAACTAGCTAACAGAGGCCCAATTAGAGTCACTATTATGGCACCTTTCCTCAAAGAGACCAATCAGCCACTTGATGGCTAAAGGATTACATAGGATATCCTTGTCAAAGAACAAGAGACTTTCCTCTACCCTCAAGGTTCTTTTGGCTGGTCTAATAATCCAATAGATATAAGACAGGTTAATAAGGGAAATTAACCAAATTTAATGCATGCATATGTATGTGAACCCCACATACATGAGAGAGACAGAGATTTCACATGCATGAGAGGTCCAGAGACAGAAAGGACCATGTGCATAAAAGACATTCTGAACTAAGGATGAGGTAAGGTGCCTTGGGGATTCAAAGGGTCATTGTAGGATGATAAGAGCAGATGTTCAGTAAAGAGAGGTGTTTCTACCCTACAGACAGGTTAAAGAGGTTATCTCTGATAATTTCCTATTTTGGGAAAGGTCCCTAATTCAATTTTTTCCAGGTAGTCAAAGGAGGTGCAGAAGTTTATTCTGAGCCTGCAAGCTAAAGTTGCCCTCCACCCTGGAAGCAGCAGCAATTATAAATGCTTAGAATTGACATGTATCCTAGGAACAGGTTTGCCTTTCTTGCCTTGGCCAGCATGACTATCTGAGACCTTATAGACTTGCTGTAAGTTGCTGCACCAATAGAATACCACATAATGTTGTAGCATATCAAGTGACAAATTTTACAAAAAAAAAAAAAAGAAAGAAAATTCAGTACTGAGACCATATCCATGGTATACACTGATCCTATAACATACTGCACAATCTAAATGCTGCTGGCTTGTAGGGTGATGGGATAGCTCTTAAGGAACCAACTGAAAGGCCAGCTGGAGAATTATTTCTTATGACGATGGGATAGCATCCTCTAGGATATGGTATATAACCTAAATCAATGACCATCATATTGTACTATGTCCCCAATATGTACAATATATGTCTCTGAGAATGAAGAGGCGAAAGTAAGAATTGCCCTGTTTATTGTCACCCTTAAGGACCCACTTGGGTAATGTGTGCTTCCTACCCCTACAAATTCAGACTCTGTGGATACTTTCATTTTGTATTGCTGCTGTGAAAATTACCACAAACATTGCACTTAAAACAACACTATTATCTCATAGTTTTGTAGGTAAGAAGTCTTGCTTAACTTTCTTTGCCTAGGGCCTTACAAAGACAAAATCAAGATGGCAGCTGACCTGGTGTCTTATCTGGAGTTCTTGAGGTAGAACTCTTACTGAGCATTTCAGGTAATTGGAAGAATTTAGTTCTTTATGGCATAGGGCTGAGGTTCCTATTTCATTGCTGGCTGTTACCTGGCTGTAAGTTGGAAACTTTTTTCAACTCCTTAAGGTTGCCTGCATTCTTTATCACACTGACACCTTTATTTTAAAGCTGGCAACAGCACATTGAGTCCTTCTCATGCTTCAAATCTCTCTGATTTCTTCTTCTGCCACATTTCTTCTGATTCCCTCTTCTTCCTCCATCTAGAGAACATTTTTCTCCTTTCAAGGGCTCGTATAGTTTGCCTGTGCCCACTTAGATATCCAGAATAATTTCCCTATTTTAAGAGTAATTGATTAGTAACCTTAATTACATCTGCAAAATTGCATTTGCCGTGTTAGATAATATAGTCACAGATACTAGATATTAAGCACGGACATTTTTTAAGAGTCTAGAAGTCCTGGTCTCAGAGACATAGTAAAAACCTAATTGAACTTTAAGCCACAGCTGCCCTATGGTTATTTTAGGCTCATTGTACCAAGTGACCGAGCAGGCAAGAAAATTACCACCATACTTGCAGAGGAATTCAATTTTGATTATCTGAAGGAGGTAAGGCTTCTATTACAAACGGGGACAGGGAAGAATACATTTCACACCCTGTTGATCCACTGCCTCACTGTGCTCCCTGATAGTTTTGATAGTAAATGGACAGGAACAGAAACACTATCTTGCCTGGGTTATAGCCCTTCCAGGGCAACCTGCATATAATAACCAGTCTATTCAGGATCCAAAACCCTGACCTCTTTGTCTTCCATTAGAGCCAACACTGAAGGACATCTTACAGTGCTCCCCAAAAATCATCTGATACCTATGGGGAATCTACACTTCAATTTGAATTCTCCTTCTGCGCAATTCTGTTTCTTGCATAGCCTTACAGGTGTCATTCATGAGAACACTCTCCAAAAAATCTCCTGCATACACATCTCTGTCTCCCAGCCTGTTTACTGAGGAGCCAAATCAATTGAAAAGTGAGAAATGAGATGGGGGAAGAGGAGGAGGCCAATGAAAGGTGCATTAATGAGCAGGTTACTTATGTATACAACTGAAGTACAATCCAACTAAAGGAGAATTCTCAAAAACTGCAGGACCCACATTAATGCTGCCCCATCCAAGGAGTGAGGAAGCTGGATATTTATTTACCAATTCCTAAATTCTGGGGCAGGCTGCTGAAGTTACAGATAGAACACACTCCTGTGACCAGAGAAAGTCCCCAAGCAGAAAATTATATGAGTTATAGTAAAAAGGCATAGGGAAGAAATTTTGAAATTGAGCCCTGGAGCACTGTAGGCACTTAAGATAACTAGACGGTAAGGATGATCCAGCAAAATATGTAAAAAAAAAAAAAAAAAAGAGCAGCCACTGAAGTAGGGAGATGTAGAAAAAGAACAAACCTTTTGTGCTTTTACCCTTACAGATTCTTGACTGAGTTTCTATAACAAAAGATTAACAGAGAAAACAAACGAAATATGTGTGTATAATTTATATGAGAGAAACTCAGGAGTGAGTAACTTAAAGGAATGGCTAGAGCTTGGGTTTATATAGCATTTTAATGACAGAAAAATAAATTTTTTAGAGAAGTGAAAAGAAAGAAAAAGGAACTTGAATACTAAGAGGGAGGCAATTCGTGGGAAGGCAATATATAGGAAAGTAATGATAGATAAAGCTAGTTAGTAAATTTGCTATGCAAATTTCTCTGGTGCCTTCTCTAGACAAAGGGTCTAAGGTTTTCTCTAGTGATTAACATTTGTCCTTCTGTAGAAAGAGGACACAGCTTTACAAATTTATGTCCTCATTTTAGGCAATAGGGGGAGGTTAGAGAGCTTTTTCTGTACCTACCTGCTTCTCAGTTAGCTTCAGCTCAAAATAATTTTTACGTCGAAGTGGCATATTTTAAAGTGGATAATTCTGCTCCCTTCAGAGGCAACAAAAAGAGAATATTTTCCAGAAGCCAAGTGATATTATTTCCAAAAGTGATCAAATTATATCATTGCAGCTCATGGTGAGTAATATGAAGACTGAAAATTAAGTATAAGATTTAGGAAAATGAAGACCGTTGGTAAACGTGTCACGAGTTACTTCAGTGGAATGGTGGGTACAAAAACTTGACTGGAGTGAGTTCAAGAGAGAACAAGATGATGAAGGCAGAACTGAGTGAGAATTGACAATTTTAAGATAGTTTGGCTAAGGGGGACAAAAGAAAAGGCAACAGTAGCATGCAGGGATATATAGCATCAAGAGGAAGTGTGTCAAGATAAGGAATATTTGCCACATATGTGCATACTGATCTAGAAGTGATGGAAAAGGGATACTTGCATAGCCCTTGAGATAATGAGGAGGAAATAAAGTAAGTATGTAAGTGCAGAGGCTGTCCTCTACATGTGTTCACTGCATTCATATCTTTTTCATGCTATACCAGATAATGAAATCTAACAAATTAAAGCTGCCTTTACTTGACTTCATTTTTGAAATTAGAAAATATATATATGTATGTATGTGTATATATATAATTACATATAGATATATTATATATACAATTACATATATAGATATATACACATATATATCTTTAATATATATATATATAGATAATTATTAGTTTTTACTTATACAGTACATTGGTTAGACATTTATATAGTTTATAAAACAATCCCCCTATTGCTCCTTCTCCCTTCTGGTTTTCCACCTATATTAATGCTAACTGCATTCCTCTGCATGCTCCCCATCACCATGACCATCTATCAACTACTAATTTATACTTCTTTAACCCTTTACCCCATCTTCACCTGCCCCTCAACCACCCCTCCATCCGCCACAAATTGTCCTCTATATTTGAGTCTGTTTTATGATTACTTTATTATTTTTCTTCCTTACATTCCCATATACATGAATAATCTGGTATTTATCTTTGTCTGACTTATTCATTCAGCATAACTTCTAGATCCATCCATGTCATTGCAAATGGTAGGTTTTCATGTTTTTTTAATGGCTGAGTAAATATTCCAATTATATATAATAAACCATAACTTCTTTATCCAATTGTCTGTTGAAGGGCATTTAGGTTGCTTCTATATCTTGGCTATTGTAAATTGTGCTGCCATGAATATTGAATGCATAGAATCTTTATGAATTATTGTTTTGATTTTCTTTGGATTAAATACCCAGAAGTACAATTGCTGGTGAAATGATTTATCCATTTTTTAATTTTTGAGTAACTTCCAGACTGTTTTTAACATAAGCTGTACCAATTTTCACCCCCACCAACAATGTATGAAAAGGGTTCCTTTCTCCGCATCTTTGAAAAAACCTTCTTGTTTTTTGATTAATTGTTTATAGCCATCTGACAGGTGTCAAGTGATATCTCATTGTGGTATTAATTTATCATTTATCTGAAGATGAGGGACCATTGAGCATTTTTTCATTATCTCTAACTTCTTTGCAGAAGTATCTGTTCAAGGTCTTCTGCTCATTTTTTAATTGGATTGTTTGTTTTTTTTGTTGCTGAGCTGTAATAGTTCTTTATATATTTTGGATATTAATCTCTTATCAGATGTATCATTAGCAAATTCTTCTCCCAATCAGCTGTTTGTCTTTTTGTTTTGTTGATGGTTTCCTTACTATACAAAAAAATTTAGTTTGATGTAGCCTCATTTACTTCTTTTTTTCTTTTCTTTCCTTTGCCTGAGGAGATATATCTGAAAAGAAATTACTGTTAGCAATATTGAAGTTTACTCCCTATGTTTCCTTTTATGGTTTTGGGTCTTACACTCAAGTTTTTAATCCATTTTTAGTCTATTCTTATATATGGTATAGAAGATGGTCCAGTTTTTTTTTTCTTTCTTTTTCTCTTTCTTTTCTTTCTTATCTTTCTTTCTTTCTTTCTTTCTTTCTTCTTTCTTTCTTTTTTTTTGCATGTATCTATCTAATTTCCCAGAACCATTTATTGAAGAGATCTTTATCCCATTGTATTTTTACATACTTTGTCATATATTAAGTGAGTGTGTAGGTACGGATTTATTTCTGGGCTCTCAATTCTGTTCCTTTGATCAAAGAATCTTTTTTTTATGCCAGTACCATGCTGTTTTGATTACTGTAGCCTTGTAGTATAGTTTGATATCAGGTAGTGTGATACTTCCAACTTTGTTCTTTCTCAAGATTGCTGTGGCTCTTAGGGGTCATATATGGTTGCATATCAATTTTAGGATTATTTGTTCTAGGTATCTGAAAAAATGTCATTGGTATTTTGATAGGAATCGCACTGAATCTATAGATTGCTTTGGGTAGTATGGCTATTTTAAAGATGTTGACTTTTTCTACCCATGAGCACGATATATGCTTCTGTGTGTGTGTGTGTGTGTGTGTGTGTGTGTGTGTGTGTGTAATTTTCTTCAATTTCTTTTATAAATGACTTATAATTTCCTGAGAACAGGTCTCTCTTTTACTTCTTTGGTTAATTTGATCCCCAGGTATTTTATGCTGTTCGATGTAATTGTAAATGGGATTGTTTCCTTAATTTCTCTTTCTAAAAAGCTCATGATTGGTCTATAAAAATGCCACAGTAATGCTACTTTACTGAATTCATCGATCAATTCTAACAGCTTTTTTTTTGGTAGAATCTTTAGGGTTCTTTATATATAGTATCATATCACCGGAAAATAACAAGAGTTTTACTTCTTCCTTTTTAATTAGGATGCCTTTTATTTTTCTTTCTTGTCTTATTGCTGTGGTTAAGAATTCAAATACAACGTTGAAGAGGGAAACTTTGCCTGATTTTAAGGAAAATGCATTTGACCTTTCCCCCTTGAGTATCATGTTAGTTATAGGCTTGTCATATATGGTCTCTGTTATGTTGAGTTATGCTCCCTCTATGTTCATAAATGAATGCTGGATTTTATCAAATGCTGTTTCTGATATCATCACATGGTTTTTATCTTTCTATTTGTTAATGGCATGTATCACATTCATTGATTTGTGGATATTGTACCAACCTTGCATCCCAGGAATAAATGCAAATTGATCATGGTGTGTGATATGTTTAATGTATTACTGAATTCAGTTTGCTAATATTTTGTTGAGAATTTTTGCATCAATGTTCATAAGAGATATCGGCCTATAGTTTTCTTTATTTCTAATGTTTTGTCTGCTTTTGGAACCAAGGTAATGGTGGCCTCATAAGAAGAGTTAGGGAGCCTTCCCTATTCTTGAATATTTTAGAATACTTTGAGAAGAAAAGTGTTAATCCTTCTTGGAACGTTTGATAAAATTCGCCTATGGAGCCATCTGGTCCAGGACTTTTGTTTTTAGGGAGATTTTTGATTACTGATTCTATTTCATTTGTGGTAATCAGTCGGTTCAGATTTTCGATTTCTCCTTGACTCAGTCATGGAAGATTGTATGTTTCTAGGAATGTGTCTGTTTCTTCCAGATTGAGCAATTTGTTGACATACAATGCTCATAGTATTTTGTGTGTGTGTGTGATCTTTTGTATTTCTGTGGAGCCTGTAGTTATTTCTCCTCTTTCATTTCTGATTTTATTTATTTGAGTCCTCTCTTTTTCTCCATGATTAGTTTGTTTAAGAGTCTGTTTACTTTGTTTATACTTTCAAAGAAACAGATCTAGGTTTCATTAATCTTTTGTATTATTTTATAGACTCTATTTCCTTTTTTTTTTTTTTTGAGGTAGGCCTGTATTGCTATGAATTTACCTCCTAGGACAGCTTTGGCTGTGTCACATAGATTTTGAGTCATTGTGTTTCATTTTCATTTCTCTCCAGGTATCTATCAATTTATTCCCTGATCTCATTGATAACTCATTCACTGTATAGTAGCATGTTCTTTAGCTTCCATGTGTTTGTCTGTTCTCCAGTTGTTTTGTTTGGTTTTGTAGTCGATTTCTAGTTTCAATCCACTATGATCAGAGAAGACGGTTGACATGATTTTAATCCTCTTAAATTTATTGAGACTTGGTTTGTGCACTAACATGTAGTCTATCCTGGAAAATTTTCCATGTACACTTTGGAAAAATGTATATTTTGCTCCTTTTGGGTGAAATGCTCTCAAAATAGCTATTAAATCCATATGGTTCAGCATGTCTTTTATGCCGCTGTTTCCTTGTTGATTTTTTTGTCTGGAAGATCTATCCATTGGTGTCAAAGGGGTGTTAAAGTCTCCTACTATGAGTGTATTACTGTTGAGCTCTCCTTTTATTTCAGCCATTAATTTATGTATGTAGATGCTCCTGTTGGGGTGTATATGTTTATTATGGTTATATCCTCTTGATTTGTCAATCCCTTTATCATTATGTAATGCCCTTCTTTGCCTCTATTATAGCCTTTGTTTTAAAATCTATTTTGTGTGATATAAGTATCGCTACCCATCTTTTATTTTTTTTTTTTTTTACTTCCATTTGCGTGAAGTTTTCTCTTTCCCTTTATTTTCAGTCTGTGTCACTTGATCTGAAGTGGGTCTCCTGTAGACAGCATAGGATAGGTCTTGTTTTCTTATTTATTCAGCTCCCCTATGTCTTTTGATTGGAGCATTTAATCCATTTACATTTAAAGTGATTATTGATAGGTACAGAGTTACTGCCATTTTATTATTTGTATTTCTTTTTTTCTTTTTCTTTATTTTATTTTATTTTTTTTTTAGAAATCCCTTTAACATTCTTGTAATGCTGGTTTGTTGGTAATGAATTCCTTAAGCTTTTCCCCATCTGGAAAATCCTTTATTTCACCTTCCATTTACATTGAAAGCCTTGCTGGGTAGAGTCTGCCTGTTTCTAGATTGTTGTTTTTTCATAACTTGAATAATTCTGGCCAGCCCTTCTGGCCTGCCGAGTTTCCATTGAAAAATCAGCAAACATTCTTATGCGGGTACCCTTGTAAGTAACTAGCTGCCTTTCTCTTGCTGCTTTTAAGATTCTCTCTTTGTCTTTGAGCTTTGCCATTTTAAAGATGATGTGTTTTGGTGTGGGTCCGTTTGCATTCCTCTTCTTTGGGACTCTTTGTGCTCCTTGTGTTGTAGCCGCCAGTCCCCGAAAGACACACGGACCACCAGAACTCAGTGAGTGAGTTATAGGAAACATTCTTTATTCAGCCAGCTGGGTCTTCCAGGGGTACACAGACCCCAAATTAAGCAGCCCTGAAATGTAGAGGTACAGGGGGTTTAAGCCCCAAATCCCATTCTTCATTCTGTCTAAAGACAAATGTCTATCTTTCTTCTATTCACTACCTGTCAACTCACAGGTCAGGTGCGTAAGCATGGTTACAGAAGCAGAAAGCTTGTTTAGAATGTTATGTTCCTATAATCAAAGGCTTAAGTTCCCATAGCGTTAGCCAAGCAGGAACTTTTTTCAGTAAGAGTCATCGTTTCAGCCACCACACTGGAACTTGTATGTCTAATTCCTTTGCCAGGTTCAGGAAGTTTTCTGTCATTATTTCTTCAAATGGTTTTGTAATCCCTTGCTCTCTCTCTTCTCCTTCAGGTTTTCCCAGAGGTCTCTTAATCTATTCTCATTTTTTTTTAATTCCTTTGTTTGTTTGTTTGTTTTTGTCATTCTGGTTGAATGTATTCTGCTACCCTGTCTTCCAGTTCACTGATTCGATCTTCTGCTTGTCCAGTCTACTGTCAAATCCTTCTAATGTAGTCTTCCTTTTAGTTATTGTATTCTTCATTTCTGTCTGGTTCTCTTTCATGGTTTCTATGTCCTTTTTTATGCTTACAGTCTCTCTGTCGAGGTTCTCATTGTGCTCATCCATTCTCCCCCGAAGTTCATTGAGCATCCTTATAACCATTATTTTGAACTCTGTCTCTGGTAGGTTGCTTGCCTCCATTTCATTTAGCTTATTTTCTGGAGTTTCCTGTTGTTTCATTTGTAGCATGTTTCTTTTTTTCTCTCTTATTTTATTACCCTCTCTGTGTTCATTCCTATGTGCCAGGAATATTTGTTTCATCTCTCAACCTTGATCAGATGGTCTTATGTGGAAGGTGTCTTGTGTGGCCCAGTGGCATACCCTCCCTGATCCCCTATGTTGGGGGCTCTGGACATGATCTCTGTGTGGGGTGTGCCTGATCTTCTGTTGTCACTAAGCCTTTATTGTTGTTAGTTAATCAGTGGATGAGATTAACGCTGAGGCTGACTAATTGTGGGAATTGGCTGCACCCACAGGGTGAGAGTTGCTGTGTTGGGGGCTGACCCCACTGAATGGGATTAGCCCTCGCAGGCTTGTGTACTGTTTGCAACCACTCTTTGTGTGTACCACTAATGAGGCTAGTCAGGAGTTGCTCTGTTGTGGTCTGGTGCCTGCCTCCAGATGTGCTGATTTTGTGGCCCTTTGGGTGGGGCTCCCCAGTAGGCCATGCTCAGCTACTGCTTGTGATTGCTCAGGGTTACCTGGTGGGAACTACAAAGCAATCTGCAGATGGTTGTAACCTGTGCTGGATCTACAGGTAAGTGGAAGAGACAATGTTGTAAGCAGTGGTCTGGTTATCCCCTGTCCCTGACCTAGGTCAGTTTAGTAGTGGGACCAGTACTCCTCAAGACCTGACACTGCCTGTCAGTTACCCGTCAGTCTCTGAAACTGGAAGAGCCTCCAGGTGTGTGTTGGGTGGTGCAGTGACCCTGGTAGTCTTCGAAGTTTATTGAGTAAATTTCCCCCTGCCACTGCAGTGTCCGTTTACATGCCAGTGCTGTCTCTGTGGCCTCCTGTACAAGTTTCCAGTCATAGCAAGGTTAGCTGCTGCCCACCTCTTGTCTGAATGAGCCCCCCCCCCCAGGGAAGAGGCAGCTGCTGATCAATGTGTTGCTGGCACTTTGTGTATTGTTTGGGGTAGAAGCTCAGGGAGTCAAAGGCTGGCAGGCCAATGGCCAGAATTTTCTGCAATTTCTGTATCTGTACGTTCCCACAGTAGTCACAGATCACATGGAGAAAAGCAGCTGTCTGGGGCAGTTCCAGTGACCTCTGCAGCCTCCTCAAGAGATATTACAGTTCGTATAGGCAGCAGAAGTCTGCCTGTCACTGATTTCCATGCAGTGCTCATCTTGTGCTAACCAGTTTTTTGCCTGTGTGGATTGAGAGACATGGTGGGGGAGGAGCCTGGTAGTGGAGGTTCACTGTCAATGGTTAAAGGGCTGCCTGGGACAATCTGTGGGTTGGGTGGTGTAGGGTCTCAGAAGACTATGGCAGTCCGATCAATACAGCCTCAGTCTTGCTGCTACTTCAGAACTGTTCAAGCATTTTCCACATAAGTCCATATCATAGCAAGACCAGCTGCTGTCTGGGACTGGCCTACAGATCCCTAGGATATTCTCAAGTTCATGTTTGCAGCAGTGATCTGCTTGCTACTATCTTTGAGATGTGCATTCACAGTGCTGACTGCCAGCTTGGAATGTTTGGCCCTGAATAGGTGCAGGGTGTGACAGTCATCCAGCAGGAAAAGCTCTGTGAATTCTTCAGGTTGGGTGAGGAGGGTTGATTTCCTCAGGCCAGCACTTCCTAATAGCCCTGTGGGAGGGGTCTGCACAGTCAAGCTGGTGAGGTCTGTAGATTGTTGGTAGGGGCCTGACTAAGGCACAATGGTGGCTACCCTCCAGCCCACCTTCTGGATCCAGGTAATGCAGACTTTCTCTATGAATCCCACAGGAGCCTCTGACCCACTATAGGTGTCCCAGATGAGTGTCTCCAGGTCAGAAAGCCTGAATGTTGGCCCTTCAAAGGGGCGCCTAGGGTTTCAGTCTCCTTCTGTCTCACTCAGACCACCAGAATCCACTTGAAGAGGAATTTTCAACCAAAAGGCTAACCTTATAATCAGCTCTTTGTTCTGCTTCTGTAGACATGCTTGCTGCATAGGCCTAAGGGCAGAGTGATCTTGAGATCAGCTGAAAATTCACCCTCCCCTTTGATTGTTCTGTCTAGATAACAGATGTATTCCCTAAACTCCCATCTGAAAATCTCATGCTTTGCAACTGCCCGTAGCCCATAGCAACTCCTTCAGTCTGTAACCTTCTGAGGACAAATTAACTAATCAGCCCATGCCAACTAAGCCTCATAAAAGCAAAGTTACATCTGAGTTTGGGGCCCAGATCTTCAGAGGGCTAGCTCTTCTGGGACCACCAGTGTAATAAATGTGAGTTCTCTAACTCTCTGAGTTGTGTTTGGTTTATGGCTGGTCTGATTTTGCAATGTTTCTGCTACACCCTCTGGTTTTTGCAGTCAGAGTTATTGGAAACTTCTCTTCCCTAGGTTGGAACCCTGGGCTTGGGAGCCCCCAAATGAGGCCAGGAACCTCTTCTTCAGGGGAGCCTCTGTAGCCTTGCTCTCCGTCTTAGTGATCCTCTGTCACTGGCAGGTGTGGGTCCAGCCTTATTAATGATTTCGCTCCTCCTACTGGCTTTGATGCAGCTCCTTCTTTATTTATTAGACGTAGGTATTATGATCAGCTGGACTTCAGGTGATTCTCCATGTTGATTATGTTATAATTTGGTTATAATTTCAATGTGGACCTGGGAGGTGTCCCACCTTGCTTTTACCTAAGTTGCCATGCTCCCTATTCTGAACTCTCAGTGTCTGTTTCTTTGGTTCTGAATGTCTGATATGGCCTCCTCCTGCTTTTTTTTTACCTTAATACCCCCACAACCATATTGATTGACCCTTATAGGATATAGTGGAAGACCAATCCTATCCTGAATCAGGAGGTAGTGAAGGTTCTCTAGCCCATCACTCACCTGTGAGTGATCTTTCTGCTAGTCCAGCCTAAACCTGACACCTCTGTTCTGAAAACAGGCTTCTGCTGTTTCCTCGAGTCCCTATCTTATTAATATGCCTAATACTTAGATCTCTATAGAACTGGGCCCTTCTTTTCTTACCAGTAATTCCCATCCCTGAGATTTTCCTGCCATCCCTCAACTTTAGCTCATAGTTAGAACCTCCCCACACTGTGGTACATATCCTGGAATGCTGCCCACCTCCTAGAGCCCTTGATCTTTCAATATAATTTACATCATTGTGCTTTAATCATACGTTGGTTTATCTCATTATTTCATGTTGGAATCCCATCCGCATTTTCTATGTCTCTCTGTATGTATGTATGTATGTATGTATGTATGTATGTATGATGTATGTACATATCTATCTAATCATGATGTATGTATATATCTATCTAATCATCTGTCTATCTTCTATCTATCTATCTATCTATCTGTCATCTATTTTCAGTGTAAGAAATGTACAAACCCGTAGAGAAATTAAATGAGTTTATTTGATTCAAACTGATGACAATTGTCGGGAAGCGAAATCTCAAATGATTAAGAAAATGCTCCAGAGAATGACAGTTATTCAGCTTATTTTATACATAAGGTATCAAAGAAGGAGACATAAAGAGGGTTCATTGGTGGTAGATCAAGAGGGTGATAAAAAGCAAAGTGGGAAATCTCTGGGATTGGATAAAAAGTAAAATTGTGGGACACATACTTCTTTTACATTGGTGGGTACAGGAAAGTTAATAATTAACATTAACAAAACATAGAGATGATATGCAGGGGACAAGATAACCATGAAGGTTTCTCTGGTCTCCTGGTGCAATTGGTTGTGTCCTGAGGGGCCTAGAAAAAAGGGATTACTCTGACATTCCAAGGCTATGTTATCTTAGATGCAAAAAGACAATAAGCAAGCTTACTTAAAGTAAAGATTGACCTTTGTCAAGATAGCTACAGGTGCAGGATGTGACAACCCGCTATGACCTGCTTTTAGTTAAAAATTTTTATCTTCAAACCATCCTATTTGGTTACTTTCAGTCTCTGAGTTTATAAGGTCTGCCATACTGGCCTTCCATGAGCTTGTTAGGTTTAGTGTGTGTGTGTGTGTGTGTGTGTGTGTGTGTGTGTGTGTGTGTGTGTGAGCTTTGTTTGGTCCACACTATTATCTATCTATCCTCTATCTATCTATCTATCTATCTATCTATCTATCTATCTATCTTCATCATCACCATCACCATCATCATCATCATCATCATCATCATCATCATCATCATCATCATCATCATCCATCCATCATCTCTATCTCACTCTTTTCATTAATGGTTACTTCTCATGTCAGGTGATGCTGTATTCTGTAGTTACAGCTCTGTCTGGATGTCTGGAAGAACTTGAAGCTGGTTCAGCCACATGAAGGTCTAGGTATCCCACAATTTGTCCTAAACAACTATAATAACCTGAGCCATGATTGGCTGTTATGAAAAATGACACTGCAATTATTGTGTGGTACTAATAAAATATATTAATTGGCACATTTTGGTAGGAAAACAAACTACTACTCAAATCACACTATCATTTTTATTTTTCTGAGAAAACAGTTAAATCTAGCCTAAACTACCCCTTTCTCATGTTAGTTTTTTTTTTTTTTTTTTCATATTGAATATATCCAGTAATGTCCATCATCTTGCTCACGTGAAAATAAAGACTGGCCAAGTAACCAAGTTGGAAGTGAATTAAACAGTCCCAACTGTGGTTATAAACATAGTGTGGGGCTTCCTGTGATTATCCTCTCCCCTTGCCTTTTAATTAGGCTGAATTTAAATTTGCCATATTTACTAGGAATCCAATTTATTGAATTTTACTGCTTATTGAATTTTACTGTCATTGTTACCATTGGGGGTGATTTGAACTTTGGTGTTACCTCAGTGGCAGGAGGCGTGGGGTGAAAGGGGATAATGGTGCAGAAGTGTAATTAGCATTTTTCCTCAGTTCTTCCTCATTGACACAGTAAAAAATCATAGATCGGTGAGATTTTTAAAAGATTTATTAAAAGTATATCTTAGAAAGATAAAGCATGCTCCAAGGAGGCACAGGGTTTTAGTGAAGAGAGCTATAACAACAACCCAGAAGTGGGAATCTCTAAATTATATTTGGTCCCTGATGAATGGTTCCAAAGGCATTCTTACGTGATGAGCAAATGAGGTCATTTTGATTGATGCTTGGCTACTGCATAACACTTTGCCTAGTGCAATGCATTTACCCAGAATTCTACTACCATTGGGGTGTTCTTTGGGCACTCTCTGGGCTGGGTCACTACTCCTTTGTTCCCTGTCACTCATTTTTGACTAGCTACCTAACAATATTGAATAGTTTTAGTTACTATCTTTTCACTGTTTAAATCACAATGTATCATCACTCCATTTGCTTGTAAATCTTTTACATTATTTCAGTTTTTGACTGCCTATAAAATTAGAATGTCTTTCTTTGTTTTTTTTTTTCCAAATTAAGGTATTACTTTCCTGTACAGAAATGCTGCTTTTATTTAACAATCAAAATATGAATGAACTGAGACTGAACAATTGAGCAAAGTTGCTGATATGCTCAAGATATTTTAAAAGTTTATAGACAGCAATAAAGGTCTTCATAATGAAAAGAAGTATGCAAATGTGATTAGTTCTCTTTAAAAAGGTTGCTGAAACCCAGAATATCAGCACACAAAGATCTTGCCTGTAGCAAGTCATCTACATTGTTAATTACCAAGATCACTCTGGAAACTGAGCCATGATATCAATGAGATCAATGAGCTTTGTGGGTTGTTGAATACTCAGCAAATACCTCTTTACATTAAATATAATCTTTGGGATTAATTTAAATAGTTTACCAAAGTGCATGGTTAAGTGTGAGTCTATTTTACTGGGACACTTTAGAAAATATAACATAAGTATTCACATTTTTAAAAATCTTTTTGGCTTTTAAATTCACAAACAATTGCAGAACATGTCACTGATTAAAAAAATAGTCTAATGGTCTTTACCACCCTGAACAAGCCTGATCCTGGAAGCTAAGCAGGGTCGGGCCCTGGTTAGTACTTTTGATGGGAGACCACCTAGGAAGACCAGGTGTGGTGATGTAGGCATAAAACATTAAAAAAAAAAATTAAAGATTGTAAACTGACAAGGTTCTTGCAATCTGTGAGGTCAACCGAGGGTTGCCTTGCCTAAAAAAAAAAAGAAAAAGAAAAGAAAAAAAGAAAAGAAAAAAAAGATATCAAAACGTAAATCTTCAATTCTTTTTTTTGAAAATGACCAAAGATCTTGAAGGGAATCAATCAGAATACACCACTCAAAATATGCAAATTTGGCAAATGCATTATTTTGACCTTAAAGCAATTGAGAAAATACAGATGCAAGAAGAGTCCTCTTTCCCCAATCTGCCTAAAAGCAGGGTATAAATTTTCCATGAGAAAGGTACCTTTTTTGTATCCAAAAAGGAGAGCAACTCATCACCAGACTTTACTAAAACAACCATCATCTTCTGCCAGTTACCCCATATATTTCTTAGCTATTTTCCCACCTTTTATCACCCTTCAAAAACCCTCTTTCTTTTTGTTCAGTCACTTCTCCACAATTTATTGTCCTTTGTTAAAATGGTATATAAACCCTTTAGTATAATTGCTTCATTAAATTTTCATTCTTTTCTGTAAAGCCCCCATGTGCATAAAAATATTAACATCAATAAAAATTATATAATATTTTATCATGTTTAACCTGTTTTTTATCACTTTAATTTGCATGCCTAAGCCACTGACCTAAGAGGGAAGAGGAGAAGTTTATTCCCTCCTAAAATATGCAATGGGAAGCTTCATATTTCATAAGAAAGGGGAGAAAGGCAATATTATCAGTCTCTGGTCATCTTCAGTACCTAAAGAGTCAAATTTTCTCAAATAAATCACTAGCACCATTATTTATCCCTGTATTCTTGAAAATATTTAGTTAATAACAAAGTCAATATATGAAATTGAATCTTATAAATTCTGTTCAATATATTTGTAACTATATGGACATTCTTAATATAGCATCTACTTATGTACTCTTCTGTATAAATATTTATTGAGCTCCTATTAATTGATACTGTTAGGAGTTTAGGTAGTCATGAGAGACAGGAGGGAAGGCCCAGCTCTATAACCATAGTAACTTCCCTTGAAAATCTTCCTTAATAACCTCCCAGAAACACCTCCCCTTTATGGTTATAAATTACCACAAACCTAAGGTATGAAGGCCATACAAGCTGTTGGCTAACCCAGCCACAAACCCGTATGCAGAAAGTACTACCCTACCTTTCCCATAACTTCGACCTTATTATACCATCATAATAT